>JABSTQ010010714.1:0-227151 GCA_013358835.2 Ixodes persulcatus
CATGCACGCGCGTCCAGTTGACATTTTTGTGTTTCTTCGTATTTACATGTTACTCCCTAATGTGTCGAGGAAAAGGAATCACAAGTTGTTTTTAAAAAAAAAAGAAGCTTATTTCTCGAAAGTTAGAAATGCACTAAACACTTTATAAAAATTTTAATAATATCGGATGCGTGTGCAAATTTTGAGAAGGCAATTTCCAAGGCAATGGCGTTTGAAGCAGACGATTTTTGCACGCAGCGGAAATGGGCTCTTCGGGTTGGCCGGAGCGGGTCACGTGGACGCTGTGACGTTGCCGCGTTGTCTGCTGCATGATGCCGCTCGTGCTATTTTTTAAAACAAATTACGTCCTTACTTGGCACAAAACTCAGCGCAAATGATTCTAAAATGTTCCTTTATTATGTCAAAAACTATTGTCGTTCCGTACACCTCCACAACATTAAAGAAACAACGATTTTCTCACGTTCCCCATGCATTTCTGACCAGAGTTGGAACCTCCAGGCGTTCGCCGCTAAACGCCGAGAGACGGCGTTCTAGATTGCGCTACTCAACTCCGAAGGAGCTATATAGTGCTCTAATTAGAACGAACTTAGTTCTGGAACTCCGCTCCGGAGGGGGGTCCCTTTGCGTGGCGCCTGTTAGAGGGCGCGCGCTCCGCATTAATACTCGCTATCATCATCATTGACGGCGCGGTTCTGGCCGTTGTTACGGATAACAGCAGCAGACAACTTTCAAATTGTTTCTGCTGCTGTTGGTTTTTACATTTTTACTTTTTACTATCGAAAGAGCAAAAACTAACCCAAAACCATGCTGAACCTCGAGAGGAGTCGGGACTCAAAAGCAGCCGCGGAGCAGTAGCAGACGAAAACGAGTGGATTAATGCGCCGGCAGCGCCACATAGCTGAAAAAAAATCGGACACGGTTACGGACCCCCTCCAATGTACAGCGTCTATGGGAAGTTCCATAACTGAGTTGATCTAGTAACGGTGGTTGGAGCTGCTTAATTACTAGGCTAGTCTTCCTTTTTTTCGATTTGTGTGAATTTTGGAAATAATAATTTTGAGGGGGGGGGGGGGTCATAAAATATAGATAAGATGTATAACCCACTTGAAGCTGTTAATGCCGCTTGCTGTCATAATCGGAATGGGGCGCGGGCGGCCGGTCGACGGATCTCGGAGCACCGCCGGCGCTGCGCTGCGGCTTGGAGCGCGCCGAGCTGGGTTCGAGCACATTCGAGTAGGATGTGTTCGAACCTAGCTTGGCGGGTCCCGGGCTTCGGCGTGTCGCTGGAGGCCATCGGCCTGCTGTTCGCGTTTCATTTTTGTTTCCGACTGTGCATAGTGTTGTTATTTGAGTTTATTGTTTATATCCCCCTCCCCCGCCCTTTTTGTTTAGTTTGTGCGTTGCAGGCTACCTGGTATGGGCATTCGGCCTATCTGCCGCACCCCTGTCTCTCCTGAGCCTAAATAAATGAAAATCACGCGCGACTAGCGAGCCGTACACTTTGAGTACATCACCATATTTGTATCCGTGATGGCAGACGGCCGCACATGAACAGCTGCACGGCCGTATTCAACGAGATGGCCATACTACGCAAATCTTTCTCTATTTCAGGTGACGTCTTGAACGAAAACTGTGTCGCACTCAAAAAATGAAAACCGAGGACAGCAGGTGTTGCAGGCTCCTGCTTTTGGAAATCCCAGAGTCCGAACAAACAGGTGCGAAAGGCTGCGTTGCTCGCCGTGAGGAGGCAATGCAAATGACTCGCGATCACCTCAATGGAAAAAAAAAACCTTGATGAAGATTTCGTCAAGTCGAGTATGTTCAAGGTACTTCGTCTCGGGTTCTGCACGGTTGACTTTTGTCCGACATTATTTTGATTTAATATGCACTTCGTCTCGAGTAAGTGTCAGTACGGTTGGCTTTTGTCCGACATTATTTTGATTTAATATGTACTTCGTCTCGGGTAAGTGTCGGCACGGTTGGCTTTTGTTCGACATTATTTTGATTTAATATGTCACTATAGCGGGCTCGGCCTATTCGAAGCTAAAGTTTCATTGTGACAAACTAGAAGGTCGAGAGACTGGAATGGAAGTTCCTTACCGCAGGAGCGTTGGGAAATCGGCATCGAAAAAAATCACCGTTCAGGAGCACACGTTTCTTTGCCCCCCAGCAATCTCGAAGGTTGCTGTTGCTGTTAACTGCCACTGTAAAAATTCTAACGCTTTGCACATTCTTTTTCTCGGCTCTTTTTTTTTATTGATTCGACATTGTGGAGATGCTGCAGCAAATTAGTTTGATGACTACAGTTCTGACTGGGCAGCCAAGAAACATCTTGGCCACACATGCGCACTTGACAAGCCTCACCCAAACAAAAAAGCCAACCGACACTTCCCCGAGATGAAGTGCCTCGAACATAGTTGTTCTTCCCGGTGTTGGTGGAGGAAGGTTCAGCTTCAATCGTTAGGGGCTTGGTGGCGGGCACATTGCTGAGTGATGTGCCAACTTGCACTGCTTTACTTCGACTATACATTTATTTACCTTGATACACAAATCCCAACTTAGACGACCATCTCGAATCCCCCAGAGCCTCAGGTGGAGTCCCCATTTCCTTCCCCCGTTCCTTCTTTTGACATTTCCAACTCTCTCCCTCTGACTGATGAACAAAGCCAATCGGTAAAATTCCACATCGTTTATGTGCTCTTATATGAACCAGTCGACGTCGAGGACTATCCACGACTGCCGTAACCCACAGCAGTGGTCGAACCCTTCAAAGTTGGTGCCAAGTATCCCGTTGCAGGTGTCACACCAGCGCTAGCAATATTTTATTGCAGTGTCCTCTTCACTGGGCTAAAAACTACATCATAGATAAAGAAATTGGCTGCAGAAACCACTATTGTTGTTTATCGAATTGCAACAACATTCATAGTGAGACTTGCGCCACAGCTCACTGTGAGTACAACGACATAAATTTTGAGTAAACTCTTTATTTTATGAATGGTTTACTGCAATCATTGACGTCAGTGCGCCGCTTTGAAATTGAGTGGTTGCTTCGTAGGTTGGGTGCAAATGTATACTGCCACTCCATTGTGGGCCATTCGACCCGCCGTTCGCCAAGTCGACGCACCACACTTCAGGGGGTGGCTCTCCCTCGTCTGCAAGCTAGATAAGAAGCGCCCCGTTCTGCGTCAGTTCTTTGGGCTCTCAACACTCCTCTAGCCTGGCGGCCCAGCAATGTTTCTCTGCCCAAGCCTCAGGCATTTTCTGGATGGTAAAAAACCCTTACGGGTGGATTGGTCGAACGCCTGCGGTGAACGAGGGAAGCCAAAAGCCACATGTATGTGAGGCGCGGATTTACCTCCTTGCGCCACAGCCAATCAGGTCGAGTGCGCATCTATTCTCTGCCACCTTTGAATAGGGTGCAGATTGAAGGAGTGCGTACTGCCGCTTCGCATACACTCGGCGCAGATTTACCTCCTCCTCTTGTTACGAGGCCAGATACCGTATCGCGAAATCCGGGTGAAGTAACTAAAGAATGCTATCGCATTAAAAAAAAGCAGCGACATTGCAAGTGTTGGCAGTCCCCCACACAGATTACTCGATTCTTGCTTCCTCAGGAACCCTGCGCTTCGTCTCCCCATTCAAAGCCGCCTCTATGACAGGATGTCGACCCAACTCCACGACGCCACCTTCACTCGGCCCGAAATGCTGTCATGTGGAAAGTCACAAGCCCCACACAAACAGACGTGCACTGACCAACTTCACTAACATGCTCACATACTCTCCACTTGTCATGATTTTTGTGTGGGTTTTGCCCGTTGATGCAAGTGAGTCATTGTCGTTTCAAGGGGAGAGAACGAGCCATTTTGAACGCATGTTCGAACTCTCGAGATTTGCAGAAACTGGGAGAGTGCAGCGCCTGCTGTCCTTGTCTTTTTTTCTCCAGTTCATCTTTTTTCCTTGTGCAACAGCAGACTGTCGCACAAGAGCGACACGTTTTTCGTGCATGGGGTCACCTGAGCTGCAGAAAGATTCGCTGCATAGTGTGGCCCGTGACGATGTGCGCGCACCGCTGTCTGCTATGACGAACACAAATACGGTGATGTACCCAGAGTGCACCGCTCGCTAGCCTTGCGTGAGTACACCCTATATGGTACATGTTGTTCAAAGTATCTTTATGCATTGCTGCTCCAACCTGCATTCTCTTTTGCCATTGCCGGTAGCAAATTGTGTCTGTTTAGTGTTGTATACCTGCCAACTTACCCGTTTTGCTCAGAAGACTCTTAAATTTAGATCAGTTTGTACGATTGACAGAAAAGTCTCCCGGAAAAAAGAAATTACCCTCCCCCTCCCTTCAGCACTTAAAGAATGAGTTTTTGCCATCACAGCAGACGGCTGCAGTCCCATGAGCATAAGCAGTTTAATATATAATTGTAACAAAGTTCTCTTCATGCAAATTTGTTGTCAATATTTCTTTTTAAAACACCAGCTACCCCCCCCCCCCCCGGCCCTGCTTAAAAATCATCCCCACTATGGTGCCTTCCGAACTTAGAGGGTATGGTATTGTTTGTGCCCTTTCTAGCTTGTGTCATTTATGTATTATAATATATGTGTTCTTCACATTTACAATCAGTGCAGGCCTGGTCAAGCAGGAGTTGCTCAGTGAAATACTAGTTTGAGTTCCCTGGGACGACACCACTGACATCACCTACAGTGCCGAGGTACAGGCTTATTGACAGATATCAATAGGAGTTGATGGTAAGTTGTCCTATCTATTTAGCAGTGTTGGAAGTAATTCACTTCTGCTTTCATCACTGTTTTCATACTTTTGCAGTTTGATGCAGCCTTCATGCTTCTGCAGTTTAGAGCAATTTGCAGACATACACCGATTATAGTTGCAACAGCGTGGCTCATCATTAGAGTTGAATGCTGAGTTTCGCTTGGCAGCTTTTTGGCCACTTCGGTCGCTACAAAACATTATTTTCCATCCCAGGTACGCGTCACGTCTGATTGGTTGGACAGTCATGGAGTGTCAGCGGCTGTCGTCATCAGAACCTGGTTCTTGTGCTGCCACATCGTTTTTGTTGGTGGCGCTGTCGTCACCGTTAACGCTTGCGCTCCCCATGTTCCCATTCAAAATGGGGAGTTGTATACTCATGGCAGCCTCGCTGCTGCAGGTGCTGCCATGTAGCTATGGCTCGTGGTGGCGCCACCTCCTTCACTTGTGCTTCCTGTGATCCCAGCCGAAGTGGTGACAGGGATTCTGGGAGGGCTCTTTGTCGCGAATGCTGCCACGGACATTGGCTGGTGGGGGTGCCGTCACTACTGACAAAGCTTGTGCTCCCCGTCGTCGCTGTTGAAATGGTGACTGGAATTTGGAGAAGGTTCGCTGCCGCAGCCAGTCGTTGCAAGTTCCGCTCATTATGTCGTAGCCCTTCTTGGGAATTCGTTCCCTCCATGTTGAGGTTCTAGTAGGAGAAATCCACCGCTGTTGGGTTACATGTCACCAGAGCAGTCGATTCGCGGAGGGCCATGGCCACGTGATCACACTTCTGAAATGTTGGAGCCTTGTTGTGGACATGGAGGCCAGTAAGAGAGTGATTTAATGTGTGTCTGGACACATCTGCCCGGCAAATGAACTCGTGGGTGTGCCACATGGATTGTGGGCGGACTGTGCTAGTCTGTCTTTTTCAGAATGGCGCTAACAATAGTTAATGTCTGAATCATTCTTGTCCTACATAGTTGATATTTTTCGGGCACAATGTGGTAGTAGATAGCTACAATGTTACTGCTTAATTCGGAACAAGATTCAGAGTATGATGCTTTCTCAGGCCATGCAAAAAATATCTACTCACTTTAATGTTAAAGAGCTCCCAGAGTTGCACATCATCAAGCAGTCCTCAAGGCGATACACCACATGTAATTACACTATTTTAGTTCTTAACTTACGAGGAAGGTGTCCAAGAAAAAGTAGCCAGTGTTAGTTGCTTGGAAGAGCAATGTGTTTTGCATTCAGTCTTGCACCTTGGCATTGCATTCACCGTTTTAGGATGAAGTGCTTTATTCTAGTGCATTCTTGGTTGTTTCCTTAGCGCTGAGAGGTGTTGCAGGTGTAAATGTTTTATTTTAAGGGTAACCATGCGACGTTATTATCTGGGGATCTTTCTTTTTTTTTATTGCTCAAAGCTGTTTGAATTTTGCCTTTGTTCACCTAAGAGCATAATGATTGGGAGCTTCACTCAAGTGTGTTTTGTGGCACAGACCTCAAGACATAATTGAAAGCATCGATTCATGCTATCGATACCAAGGTTGGGGCTTCAGAAATGATCAGTCAAATCTTCCTATGTTTATTTTTGTTGATTTTTTGGCATTCTAGATCTCTTCTGCAAGCTTGTTGTTCACGTAAGCTTGTTCAAGAATCTCGGTCATAGTATCTGGTAGATTCTGTAATTATCATATACTCCATGCATTTGTCATTAGTCTCTTCTGAAGTTATCACGGGTTCGTAGCCGACACATTTGGTGCTGCTTTGATTTAGAGGGTAAATATTGTCCGCCATAGATCTAGCAAACTTCATATATCCCGCACTTCGAATTTTCTCGTAGACCTGATTAGGTAATAAGTTCCTTTTCAGTATGTGCATTTACTTAGATTGATTAGCCAAAAGGCTTTTAATACTCGGCCACATGCAGATTCAGAAGAGTGTTTCTGCCGCTTAGCTTGGGTAGAAAACGTGGGGGTTCACATGCCAAAGCAAACGTAAGCAGTGTGTGTACAACTCCAGGACTTTTAAGCGGGGTTAGTGAGGAGCTTGAAGTGTCTGCCAAGACCATGCTGCTCTGATATCTAGCAGAGGATAATTGGGTTCGATTTAACAAGATATTATGGTGGTTATGGCAGCCCCACATGCAATGATGTAGACTGCTCATTTCACATATATTTCTTTGACCATATTGATAAAACTCGGCTTCTTTTAATTGTAATTTTGTGCCGTATTCGGAATAATTGGGAACTTAGCAAAAGGTTGGCATGTCACCGAGTTAACACGCCAGTGTTTACTTAAATATAATGCATGAGCAGAGGCCAAAACTGATAACAGCTACCTAGTGAGTAAATCAATGATACAGCAAAAACTGAAGCAGATCTTTCTGCGACTGTCGCAACTCCCCGATACAGTTATTGCATGACCTCCTTGTTTATTTCTTTGTTGCCTTCAGTCTCAATTTGAACGGTAATTTTTGTTACTCGGTTTATTCATTTGACTAGGACTGGATTGCTGTTGTCCTTAATAGGTTGACGTGACATGTTTATCTCGAGGTCCAATTAATGTGCAATTTATTCTGATAAGTAAAACAAGAAAAACAACAAAATATCCAAAGCAATGTCATTTTGTTTTATCACTGAAACATTTTTGGGTCACCGGGTTGGAACTGAGAGTGTAACGCTTGAAAAGAACTGTGCTGTGCCCCTCCAGACTGCACCGTCAGATGATGCATACATCCTGCAACATAAGTGCAGGAGCAGCTTTTCTTTGGGGCGATTTTTGTAAGATGACATGAAAATGTTGTGGTCATCACCCTCAAGGTGCTTAGTTGTCTGTATATTCTCTGCTTCAGTGACATAGCCACTAACAAGCCGATTCACTGGTACTAAATTGAACTACTTGACAAGTTGCTTAAACAATAGTGATACACAAATGGCAGTACAAGGACAAGTTGAAGAACCGCAAGTAGCGCTTGTCCTGTCACTTCATTGACTTGTCATTGTCCATAGCACTATTTGCGTTTTTCTTCTCTTCACTGCTCTTCATCTGCTTCTTACTGAGCAAATAAATAAGGCTGCCTAATAAAACAGCGCCGTCCGTCAAAGTAGTAAAACATTTCTCTGTAAAACGTATTTCCCTGGCCAAGTCTTGTCGTCGCAATGAGTCGCATAGTGAATCGGCTAAGCAATGGTTGATGAATATGATCTAGTTCTAATTAATTAGCAGCACACTTCAAGCTCTTTTCTGCATGAAGCCTATGTGTCAGAGCGGATGACATCGTTTTTTCTCAACAGCCGAGGGGTTCGAAGCAGGTGCTTAATGCTTGTGAGCCTCCACCTTTGAAATTTTAACTTGTCACTTACTCTAGAACTTGACTATGCAGTATAGCTGATTTATGAAGTTTGCGGAACCGGCGTCAAAGCAGTTCTACTTGGGAGAGGTTTATAGGGCTAAAAAAATAATGACAGCACTTCATCACACACACTTTTCTTTAATAGAAGGATGGTGCCCAAAGAACTGTAGCTAGTTTTAAGTGTCACTCACTGAGGCAGTTTGTGTATTGTGTTTAAACCTGCATTTTGCTGTTCTGTTTTTTGTTCCAGGATCCAATGTTACATTCCTGTGGCTTTTTACTTGTTTCCCAATTCCTGAAGGGGGTTTCAGGCTTATCACATGACATAGTGTTTTGGTGAGTGTATCTTTTATTTACTGCCTGGCCAATTAAATCGAGTGCCTCGGCAGAAAACTCTCTGCAGTTTCAGGATGTTTGAAGGTGTGTTCTCCTTCCGACATTCTGAAATAACACCAATCTTTTTGTGCTGCATCGCTATACTCTGTTTAATTACTAGCTGATAACGTGGTACAAGCTACATCCTCATTGGACCAGTCATATGTTAAATTTTTCGCCATATGTTCACACTCCCGCACATAACCATGTGCAGAAGGCGGGGGGGGAGGTCAGGCAATGAAAGGGGGGTGATTGATTGGTTCAGGGGGTGCATAGTTCCCACTGCAGTCAGCTTAGAAGTGTATGTGAATAACGCAATTTTTAAATAGGTCACATTACTCGATGCTTGAGGAACTCCTGAGAAGTTTTTTTAGAACATTTGTTTTACCGTTTTCACTCGCATAATGAACACACTTGCAAAAGGAACATACCCCCCACAACGAGCATCACTATTCAAACTTTTTCCCCCCTCTCGTAATGAACGCACCTCCGATTTTCGACTTCGTGAGTCTCGAACCCCGTCCAACTCAGCTAGACACCAAGCCAATTTTCTATCGCCGCCAAGCAGCCAGGCCACGTCAAGCCAAGCCAAGCATAGCAGTACACGCTCTCATGGCTGCGAGTTTGTAGTTGTGAAAGTGATCAATAGTAAAACCGAGCGGCGGACTCACCGAACAAAGCTGGGGTCCGCTTCGCGGTGGGCGAAACATGTCCAAGCCCAGGCTTGGACATGTTTTGCCCACCGTATGCATTGATGTCAACAAACGTGGTCGTCTGTGGTCCACTTTTGGACAGTGAAATCGTGAAAGTGGTTAGGGCTAAGATCAGTCGCGTCGCTCTTCATGCTGAGTGAGCTTCCCTATTAAAAAATCTTTCATGTATAAGAAATTTCTATGTCCAATAACCGCATATGATCCGATAAGATCATATAAGAACCTTATAAGAATGTGTAAGAACAATACTAAAATTATATAAAAAGTTATAAAAAAACGTTTCAGTTTTTTTATAACTTCTTATATAATCTTAAATTGTTCTTATAAGCTTTTTGTATGTTCTTAATTGGTCATGTGCATTTATTAGACAAATAAATTTTCAATACGTATAAGTTTTTTTTACTAGGTGGGTGCTTTTTCTTTGTCAAAAGACACTCCAAAAGCACCCTAAGAGGTTTTTAATTTATAGAACATGGTAGTTGTAGCGCGCCCACATGCAGCCGTGGGTGCGTCTCCGTTGGAGACATGCCACAGTACCCTACCATGTCATATTGGCACCTAAAAAACATTTTCGCGAAATGTGTGAATTCAGAACTTTACCCAACATAACAAACACTCCCCCCCCCCAAATATGTGTCAAATTCGGAATAAAAAAGCGTGGTCAATATGCAAGTAAATAAGGTAAAAAAGTGAATGATGACTCAAACAAATGCAAGACTCACACTTGTAATTTGAAAAATTCACCAACCAAATCCAACAACAAGGTCCCGACGCTCCAAAAACAGCTTCGATTTTTCTTCAGGAATGACTGTGTCTAGATATGCGACAACAGCTTAGTTTTGTTCTACAATGATGTTCTTTTTTCACTTTGTTAGGTGGCTTAGTCCATTCATGTAGGACGATGGCAATGTGCCAGTGGACCTATTGATGTTTCCTGGTGTTGTTTAGATATTCCATGACTATAAAAAGCCGCTGGCAGAAGTTGGTCTCAACATTTATGATTTGGGTGTTTGCAAAGTCTATTCGATGGTCATTTTTCTCAGTGCTCTGCAACAGTGCTGCGCTCGTGGTTGAATTTGCGGACATTGTTTTTTGTTCTCGAATTCTTTCCTTGAAGTTTTTCGTTTCGCCAAAGTAGGTGGCAGGGCACACTGTGCATAGAATTGAATATACAATGCCTCGCACTCTTTGTTTAGCGGGACGATCTTTCAGTCGTGGCATCATACGTCTATGTGTTGATACCGGTTTGTGGGACACCTGGATACTTTTGTTCCAGCTACGTGACAGCGCTTCGCTAGTCCCCTTAACGTAGGGAACACAGATGCAAGTGTGTGGACAAAGTATTTCAAATTTCTAAGCTTTTCCTCAACCAGGCAGACCTCTGCCAAAATGTTTTTATTTGAAACTCACACTACATGTGGTAATGGCTCTTGGTCTGCAAGAATGTTTGTTTTTAGTTTAGTATTTGTTGAGCATAATGTGGCAAATGACAAAGGCTTACACCAGCTCATTATGACCACAGTAAAAAGAGCTATACACTCAATAAATAGTCCTGGCATGTTCTTGCTTTGAAAAACTTTTTAACATACTAGATCAATCTATTTCTTAACCCCTTGACTGGGTATCCATTACCAAAAAATATTCGGACTCTTTTTGTCCCCATTTTGTATATATATTTTGGTACCAAACTTTTCTTGCACTGCCATCAATGCTTTAATTTCTAAAGAAAAATTATTTCCGATGTTAAGGGGATAGATGGTGCTCCCTCCCGTGCGATAAAAAGAGTGAGCGTGTAAAGACGCGCTCCCCAAGACCAACTGAAGAGTGGTGCATCTATGGGGCGCCCCCGAGCTGCTGTTAAAATTGGCATGCTTCTAAATATTTTATCAAGAGTAATACATAAATCCTTGTATAATGTGAGGTAAACATATACATTGAATTCAAGTAATGACATAATGACAACATGTCTGTGAACGAATGTCACCATCTGACTGGGTGAATGATCGTCTTGGCAGCCCTGGACAAAAGGGAAAAGAGTGTCGATACTTAAGTGTAGCTTTCTAGGGGCAATTATCATTTTAAATATGCAATTCTCATTTGCTCATTCAGCTCGCACATTCATGGAGTGCGGCAATGTGGAGAAGCAACTCAAGGCCAGCCTCTTATGATTTCTGTCCCGGGGACACTGCTCCTTCAGGTAAGCTGCTTCGTTCTCTTAAGAAACAGAAGTAGACGCTTTTTTTGAAGACAAGAATGAAAATAATAATCCCTGGAGATGGGGAAGAAGGGGGACAGAGGAGATTTGTGTTTGTCTTTTGTATTCCTTTTCCAGGGATTATTATTTTATTCATACTTATTGCATTATTGTGGAGCAGGCACGTAGCCAGGATTTCGTTTCGGGGGGGCACCCATGACAAAGTGCTGTATGAGGGGGAGGGGGGAGAGGAGGAACCAGCAAAATGGAAGGGGGGGGGGGGCGGGCCCCATGGGCCCCCCCCCCTGGTTACGTGCCTGTTGTGGAGTTCACATTTTGACAACCTATGGTTGTCAAATTCCAAAACACAACATATGTTGGGGAAGTTAAAGCTATTGCACATTCAAATATTTTGTGAAATACAATAGAACTCTGCTGGTGCGTTTTTAGGCGGTCACAATAAATAATTATGACAGGAGAGAAAATGTAACAACTGAAAATGCCCTTGGGATAGCTACAGATGCTTCAGGAAGCTATATTCTCTGTGTATTTCAGCTTAGCTTTCATGGCTGTAAAAAAAATTGCCTTATTTTATAGGTTGACAATCTTCTCAACGCTTTTTTAAAATTGTGGCTGAACTGTTTTCAAACAAGCTTACATTTGCCCACAGCAGCTATGGGCGCTGCGTGCGCAGAAACCAGATTAGAGTGAGCAGACATGTCTGTGCTTGCGTTGTGCCGACAGCCGCGCCAACGCAGTGGTGCGGCGTCAGAGCCACATGTTTGTCTATAGTTGCAGTTAGAAAATATTGAAATATAAGTATGCAAAAGTTCTGAGCCCATTGAGCTAAACCATAGCTGCCTCACACAAACCACTGGACCCTGCATGCCAGATCAAAGCAGTGGAGCTTGATGCAATCAGCACTGCTTAAACATGGAGGCATGGAGGAGTAAAGAAAAAAAAAGGTGTCGTGAGAGCCCCATTACGCTCTTACGGTGTCTTACAGGACCAAGCTAGAAATGCAATGCAGAAAGGCAAGGAGGTAAAATAAAGGAAGTAAAGCAAAAGGACCAGAGTAGCCGTGTGTGCCTAGTAGTCACCTGCCACCTTTAATGGCAGTTTTTGGGCATAAGAACCGGGAAGGCAGTGCAGGAAGCCTGTAGCTCAACCACATAAATACTTATGGACGTTCGACAGGACCGGTGTTAGGGAACATAACAGCCGAGGAAGCACATGAGCAAGGTTCTTCTGTGCATGTTATCGAATGTGCTACAAGAATATGTCTGCTGGTTATATGCCCATTTAAATTAGAATATTTTTCTTCTTTCAGCTCGCACCTTACAGACAGGTAAGGAAGCAAGGGAAGGCCATTTTTTCATTCATAGTTTACGCTTGGGCGATTAACTAGTCTTTTGAAAAAAAAAACACTTGTAGTTTTAATGACATTGTGATAAATAAATTTTGGTTCTTTAAATTGTTTTTCAATCTTTGGTTTCTTCCCATATTGCAAGGAAACACTGTGTATCAGGCCCAAAAAATCCCACCAGCATGTAAAGGGAACTGCCGAAGCCATTGGTAAGGTCATGAATGCTATTCTTATCACAGTTTTTTGGCTCGCCAGCTGAAAGTCGACGAAACAATGACTGTGGCGAAATGGCTACGAAGGTTGATCAAATCACGTCTAAACAACGATTACCATCCACGGCCGCCAGCCATGGATGGCAATCGCCATTTAGACGTCACCCGATCGACCTTCCTAGCTTTTTCGCCACCGTCAACTTTTCGCCATTCTCTAGATCATCGCCACTGTATTGCTATCCTGGTGCCATACTAATGTTGATTGGAAATCGGAAGCAATCAAAAGGCTTTGAAACTTATAGTCCTTTTATCTCCTCCAATAGCCGATTGATTGTAGAAAGGCACCAGGATATCGATACAGTGGCGATGTTCTATAAATTGGCGGAAAGTTGACGGTGGCGAAAAAGCTACAAAAGTCAACCGGATCACGTTTAAACGATGATTAGCATCCATAGCCAGTTAATCAACACCAATTGCCATTTGGCAATAATACATACTTCAAATGGTGATAACCATTTTTATAGGGGAGGGGCCATTACTTTACCAACGTTTCAAGCGGGGACCGCTTTTCTTCAGGGTGGGTTGGCAAATGTCCTCCTCTTCTTGTTAACGTTCGTGTGGAAGAGAAAGAGTGACTATGAAGGGTATTAAAATATTAAAAATATTCGGAACAGGAGCAACGAAAGGATCGTTAGTCTTTACAATTAGTAATTATAAACAATATTAATTGAAATTATTAAAACTAAATAAATTGATTTGCAGTATTTGCCAAAGTCTTCGTTACAGTTCTTAAGCACAATCACCCCCGAGCAACCAGAGCGCACACAAAAGTAGCAATGAAGATGTGTTCGGGATTAACACCGCTTCGAGAGCGGAGATCTAGAGAGCGCAAGAGTGCCGTGGCGGTTTTTTATGAAGTATTTATGTCATATTTCAATTATGCTTACGCGCCCAGGAATTTAACACAGCGGAAGGATTATCACGGGACGCACGCTCACGAGGATGTTCACGAGAGGCATGGAACGAGCTCACGATGACAGGCGCCTTTGACGCAACATTGTGATTGACGCGCTCGGCTAGCACAGTCCGTGCAGAACCAAAATACTTGTGTGGCTTCGGCCCTACACTGACCGTGGCAGCCAGGTGAGCACGCCTGGACTTGCATTAATACCACAAGCAACCGAATTCAAGTTGTGAATGAAAAAAGAATCCTTCAACTCTCTGTCGTGATCAGAGCTAAATCCAGATTCAAAGAAGGATGATATGTATTTTTTTCAATGCTATGCTCTTTAAGATTCGTGTGTTTTGAGAACGGGAGCGTGGGTAAGGACTTGACATGAGACTTGTGATTATTGAAGCGGAACCGAAATGAAGTACTGGTTTGTCGTATATAATCCATGTTACATAGTTTACAGCATAAAAGATAAATAACGTTACGCGTACCGCAGTAGAGGTTACCAGTGATTTTAAAAGAAAAGTCAGAGTTCGCGCTAGTGACAAGATTGGTGGTTTCTACATATTCACAAATCTCACACCTGGGCGTCTGGCAAGGTCTACAACCAGCAGCGTCAGAAGTCCTATTTTTTGAGTGCAAAAATATGTCCTTTAGGTTTTTACCTCGTCGATATATCACGCGTGGTGATACTGGAAAATAGATGCATAGTTTATTGCTTTGCTGCAAAATACTCTGATGTTTCCTGAGGATATTGTTTTGATTTGGAAGGCGGGCTGAGTATGTAACTACCAGGATTGCGTGCTGGTTTTGTGACATTTTGGGTTGGGGTTGATTGATAATTTGCTCTCGGTCAAGAGCTCGTGCTCTTTCAATGGCTTTATCGACAATGGCTGGTGGATAATTCTGCTTAGATAGCACGAGTATCAAATTATTGGCGTTCCGTTCGAACTCATCTAAATTAGAGCATATTTTCCGGAATCTTGTGAGCTTGAGAAAAGGGAATACTTGTTTTGCAATGTTTAGGGTGGGAGCTCTTGAAGTGCAGGTACTGTTGACGTTCCGTCGGCTTCCTGAAGAGTGTTGTTGAAAAAGCATTCCCGCTCATCTCGACTGTCACGTCAATAAAATCAATACTCGTTTTGGAATAACTATGCGAAAACATAATACTGGGGTAGAGACCGTTGAAGTCCGGAATAAAGTCTAAGAGTGCTGACTCCCCGTGTGCCCATACCATAAAGATATAATCGATGTAGCGCTTATAAAACAGAGGTTGCAGAGAGCGACTAGACAATAAGCGTGACTCTAATTCTACCATAAAAAGATTTGCATAGTTAGGGGCCATCTTTGTGCCCATTGCAGTTTCCCGACTCTGTAGAAAGAGTCTTCCTTCGAATTCAGAGTTGTTATTTTCTAAAACTAGCCTGATAAGTGTTGCGAGGACGTCGTAGTTGATACGAATTGTTGGAGCGTCATTGCTGTACGCCTTGATTACTGCATCAATGCCATCCTAGTGTGGGATGTTTGTATAGAGGGACGCAACATCCATGGTGACCAGGATTGCGTCAGTAGGAATTACAAGTTCTGTTATTTCTCGGAGAAAGTGATTTGTGTCCTTTATGTATGATGGCATCGTTGGAGGAAGGTTCATAGTAAGGAAATTCACAAAGCTGGAAATTCTTTTTGTCACCGTGTCTATTCTGGATACAATTGGTCGTCCTGGATTTCCTTGTTTGTGAATTTTAGGTAATGTATAAAAGCGCCCAACCTTTGGATATGCCAGCTTCATTGATTTATGCATATCCTCCGAAATGTTTCCATTATCAAGCATTAAGTCCAAAGTTTCTGTTATTAGCGTAGTGAATTTTTTTGTCGGATCTTCTTGAAGTTCTTTGTAAAACTGTTGGTTCATTAGCTGTCGAAATCCTTCATCAAGATAGTCTTGCTTATTCATAAAAACTATGGCTCCTCCTTTGTCAGCAGATTTAATAATATCATCTCTTGAGCTGAGTTCACGCGTAGCGATGCGTTCAGCAGGAGTGAGAGTGTGACGTAGACATTTCCGTTGTTTATAGCTTCTGTTTACGTCACGCTGTGCCGATTCGATGTACAAATCGAGGTACTTGTCGCGTTGCTCTTTCGGGGTCCATGACTTATCCGAAGTATTAGGAATGCGCTCTCTGATGTCTTGCGGATGATCGTGGAAATACTCTCTGAGTCTCAGGTTGCTTGCGAAGTTATCGAGGTCCTTATATCTTTGGAATTCATTGTATTCTCCTGACGTGGGACAGAAGCTGAGACCTCTGGAACACAATGAGAGTTCTGTGGCGGATAGAGTAACACTGGACAAGTTTATAATATTCAGCGATTGGATGGTCATTTCTCCGGTAGATGAGCGCTCGGTAGGTGCAACCTGTGTGCATCGTTGTGGTTGGTTCGAGGTAGTGAGTTGTGGACGGGGTTGAATCATAGTATTGTCATCTGAGACATGAATCATGTCCTTACTGCGAGTGACACTGTTAGAGGGAGCAGCCGATAATCCTGCCACATTGTCGCGTGCCAACTTTTTATTTTTTGTTGCGTTAATTTCATTTAGTCTTTTTCGCTCGTATTCTTCAAGCGCGTTGTTTTCGGTGTGAGATAATAATTTGCTGGACTTGTAACTGAACTCTTTGACGGCTAGGTCACCAGCGCGTCGTTCGCTATGTTTGACAATAACATTAACTAAATCAAGAGATGCTGTTTTTAATACGTTATTCCACTCATTCATTTCTCCTTCGTTGAGAGTATTCATGGATGGAGTCATATATAAGCTTAGCCCCCTAGGCGCGGTGCCACAATTAAGATAGCTACGTAGTGTTTGAGCATGAAGGTGAAATCGTTTTCTCTTATCTATAATTTTACGTGCCTCCATAAAACATTTCGAATGATGTTGCTCGGGGGTGATAATACCTGTTGTCCCAGCAAGTCAGAACGAACTCCGCAGATTGTAGCGGTGACGGGGCGCCGGGTCATTTTAGTTTTATTTATTTATATAGTTTTAATAATTTCAATTAATATTGTGTATAATTACTAATTTCAAAGACTAACGATACTTTTGTTGCTCCTGTTCCGAATATTTTTAATAGTTTAATACCCCTCATAGTAAATCTTTCTCTTCCACACGAACGTTAACAAAAAGAAGAGGACATTTGCCATCCCACCCTGAAGAAAAGCGGTCCCCGCTTGAAGCGTTGGTAAAGTAAAGGCCCTCCTGGAACTCCTCAACTTTCGTTTTACGTCCAATCGACCCGTTGAACCCTCTCACCGTGCATGACCACGACGGCTGCCGGAAGAGGATTCATGGATCGGCCTTCGGTAAATCTTCCTCACTGCGCCTTCTCCGCTTCGATCATTGGAGACTCTCAGGCGAAATACCTTTTTCATAATTTCGACCCCCTCGCCGGCGACTCGCCGGGGTTTACTTCCTGTCGTGGAGCTCGTATCGCGGACGTTCCCAGCCTAATAGTCAAGTTGCCGCAAGGAATAACCAGACTGATACTTCATGTCGGAAGTAATGACATTGCCCGGAATTGTGCGGCTCGTGTTTGCAGGGACTATGTTTGGATGAAACGACAACTACAGCAAAGTCGCCCTGAACTTCAAGGCATTCATGTGAGCCTCGTGCTTCTTCGCCACACCAATCGACGCAGGGGCAACATAAATGGAGGCTTCGTTCGCCGCTTTAACTACGAAGCTCGTAACTTCAACCAGGTGATGAAGAGACTATTGTCACGGAGGACAAGTGATGAGGCGGTGAATAACTGACAAAACTAAACGTTTAATGGGGCGAACTTGTGCCCAAAAAAATGAAGAAGGAAACAGAAGATAACAATAGAGCGTCGCGGGCGTCGAAGTCGGCGTAAGCACAGAGTCGAACGCTGGGGCGAGACTGACCGCGGCTCGCCACGCGGAGCCCCTTATGTACACGCGTGGGGTTCTGGAAGAATCGGCGTAGAAGGTTCTGCGTGTGGAACATTCTGACCTCGAACAAGCAACACGGTTCTCGAATTTACCAGAACATTACATAAGATGTCAACAAAAATGCGTCCCCGCGGCCAGGAATCGAACCCTGGCTTTTCGCGTGGGAGGCAGGCGCTATAACCGTTAGGCCACGCGCGCGCTGCCTACTTGGCAAGCTGCGCGCGCGGCATTACTCCCCCCCTTTAAAAAGTGCATCGCCCCGATGCAGCACAAAACAAACTAAACAAAAAAAGAACGGTAAGCTAGAGAGTCACTTGGAACACATAAGGTCCACAGTCCTATCGAGCGTAAAACGGCTTCATGCGCACGACGTGGACGACTTCTGGTCGTGGAGGGCGGCGTGATGAAGTCCGTGTTCCATCGGGCATCACCTCGTAGTTCAGATCCCCGAGTCGACGAAGCACTCTGTAGGGTCCGAAGTAACGCTTCAAAAGTTTTTCGCTGAGACCACGGCGGCGGATCGGTGTCCATACCCACACCCTGTCTCCGGGCTGGAAGTGGACGTCCCTGCGACGAAGGTTGTAGCGGCCGCCGTCGACGCGTTGCTGGTTTTGAATCAGGAGTCGGGCGAGCTGGCGGACTTCTTCGGCCCGTTGAGCAATCACCTGGGCGTCGTTGCTTTCACTGTCGGCTGGCTCATGGGGCAGCATCGCGCCTAGCATGGTCGTTACTTTCCGACCATGTACCAGCTGGAAGGGTGTGAATCCAGTGGTCTCTTGAACCGCCGTATTGTATGCGAACGTGACGTAAGGCAACACCTCGTCCCACGTCTTGTGCTCAACGTCGACGTACATAGAGATCATGTCAGCGATTGTCTTGTTGAGTCGCTCCGTCAGCCCGTTGGTCTGCGGGTGGTACGCAGTTGTACGACGATGGCTGGTGTGACTGAGTCGGAGGATTTCTTGGGTCAGCTGTGCCATGAATGATGATCCGCGGTCTGTAATCAGAATTTCTGGAGCGCCGTGCCGGAGGACGATGGACTCAATGAAAAACTTGGCAACTTCCACGGCAGTCCCTGAAGGATGGGCTTTCGTTTCGGCGTGCCGCGTGAGATAATCGGTTGCGACGATTATCCATCGGTTCCCTTGCGTCAATGGTGAGAATGGCCCAAGTAAGTCCATTCCAATTTGCTGGAACGGGGAAGATGGCGGCGCAATAGGCTGAAGAAGTCCTGCCGGTCTCGTCGGTGTTTTTTTCCGTCGTTGACACTCGTGGCAAGATCGGGTGTAGTGATGCACTGTCTTCGCGAGCTTGGGCCAGTAGTATTTTTCGCGTATCCTGGCGAGAGTTCTGCTGTAGCCAAGGTGTCCCGCCGTCGGGTCATCGTGGCAGGCTTGAAAAGTTTCTTCTCGAAGACTGGAAGGGACCACCAACAGCCACGCCGTGTTGTTTTCGCTGAAGTTCTCCTTGTAGAGCACACCTCGCCGGAGGGAGAAGGTTGGCAGTGTTCGTACAAAACTGCGGGGAACGGTACTTCCTTGTCCCTCTAGGTGCTCGATGAGTGCTCGCAGCTCAGGGTCATCTCGTTGGAGTGCTGCCATGTCGCTGACATCCAGAGCGCCGAGGAAACACTCATCGTCGTCCTCTTTGGTGCAGGCAGGAGCGGCCTCGACTGGGGCCCTTGACAGGCAGTCAGCGTCATTGTGCTTCCGACCGGTCTTGTACACCACGGTCATGTCGAACTCCTGCAGTCGTAGGCTCCACCGGGCGAGGCGTCCGGAGGGGTCCTTCAGATTCGCCAGCCAGCAGAGCGAGTGGTGGTCTGTGACCACGCGAAAAGGACTTCCATACAAGTATGGGCGAAACTTTGTTATTGCCCAGACGACAGCGAGGCACTCCTTTTCAGTAGTTGAATAGTTCCTCTCCGCGTTAGACAGCGTTCGACTTGCGTATGCGATGACTCGCTCTACGCCGTCCTGCATTTGGACTAGTACCGCACCCAGTCCGGTGTTACTGGCGTCGGTGTGGATCTCGGTTTCAGCAAACTGGTCGAAATGGCCAAGAATCGGGGGCGTCTGGAGTCTTCGTTTGAGCTCGTCGAATGACCTCTGGTGTTCTTCTGTCCACTCGAACTTTACGGCGTCCTTCGTGAGGTGTGTCAGCGGTGCGGACAGCTTGGCGAAATCTCGAACAAAGCGCCTGTAGTAGGCACAGAGTCCGAGAAATTTCCTCACGGCCTTCTTGTCAGCCGGCGGCGTAAATGCAGCTACGGCGTGGGTCTTCTCGGGGTCAGGTAGAACGCCTTCGTTGTTCACGACGTGGCCAAGGAACTTTAGTTCCCCATAGGCGAACCGACACTTTGTTGGCTTGAGTGACAGGCCGGCGGTCTTGATGGCTTGAAGCACGGCTCGAAGTCGTCTGAGGTGTTCGTCGAAATCTCGTGAGAATACCACGACATCGTCCAGGTAGACGAGGCAGCTCTGCCATTTCAGGCCTGCCAGCACGGTGTCCATGAAGCGCTGGAAGGTGGCTGGTGCTGTACAAAGTCCAAACGGCATCACTTTGAATTCGTACAGTCCGTCGGGAGTGACGAAGGCAGTTTTCTCCCGGTCACCTTCGTCGACTTCAATCTGCCAGTAACCGCTCTTCAAGACCATCGACGAAAAATATCGGGAGTGGCGCAATCGGTCTAACGTATCGTCGATGCGGGGGAGCGGATAGACGTCCTTCTTCGTCACAGCGTTCAGTCGACGGTAGTCCACGCAGAACCGCAGGGTTCCGTCCTTCTTTTTTACAAGTACGACCGGGGACGCCCATGGACTTCTTGAGGGTTGAATGATGTCGTCGTCGAGCATTTCCTGGACTTGATCTTGAATCACTTTCCTTTCCTTTAAGGAGACTCGATACGGCGACTGGTGAACAGGGAGTGCGTCGTCGTCGGTAATAATGCGATGTTTCGCCATTGGTGTTTGGCGAACTTTCGATGTCGTGGCAAAACAGTCACTGTATTCGGCGAGGAGATCAACCAGTTGCCGGCGCTTCGAAGCTGGGAGCTCGGGGTCGATGTCGAGCGGCGGCGGCGTCGTGCTCTTCTGCTTAGCCGACGAGGTTTGCTCTGAGACTGCGGTGACCACGGCTGGCGTCTGAAGCTCCTCGACGTAGCCCATGGTGGTACCCTTCGTTAGGTGCTGCGGTTCCTCTCGAAAGTTTGTCACGAGAACAGTTGTTCGTCCTTCTTGAAGATCCGTTACGCCTCGTGCGACGCCAATTCCTTTTCAAGGAGCAGTTGAACGCTGCCTTCCAGAAGAGCTTCACCGTGCATGGCTGCGTCGGTTACGACGGTGACGAAAACACTCGACCCCGGTGGCAGATTCACATGGTCGGCTATAACTCGGATCGCGGATGACGTCGTGCTGGCCTCCACCGTGGGCAGGACAGGCTTTCGCAGCGTCAACTGGTTTGCCCCGAGGTCGATGACGGCGCCATACTCGCAGAGAAAGTCCATTCCGAGGATAACGTCCCTCGAACAGTCTTGCAGAACGACGATCTTGACAGGGCACGTCTCACCGTGGATCTCGACGCGAGCAGTGCATCTCCCGACTGGTGTGATGAGGTGTCCTCCGGCGGTTCTTATTTGTGGTCCATCCCACGGCGTCATGACTTTTCGAAGGCGGCGGGAGAGCCTCCCACTCAGAACGGAGTAGTCTGCTCCGGTGTCGACGAGTGCCGTCGCGTCGTGGCCGTCGATGATAACGTTGATGTTGTTGGACACCGAAGCAGGAGCGTCGTTGCGATGCGCAGCGTCGGGAGAGTGGGAGCGCTCCGTCGTTCTTGGAGGCTCTTTACTTCGGTCGTCTTCGGCAACGCCACCTCCAGGCGTTGCCGCGCCTAGTTTTCCCGGCGACGCAGAGGAGACAGGCTCTCTCGGCGGGGTCGTGGCGCTGGAGACGCTGAACGTCGTGGTGACGGCGAGCGGGATTCACGGCGGAGAGACGGCACTGAAGAGGGCGAGCGTCGAAGGTACTCCTCGATATCGCGAGGGCGTTCGCCGTACCTCAGGCGTGGGTCGTTCGGGTGGAAGCCACGCAGCCCAAGTCGACGGTAGGGGCAGCTGCGGTAGATGTGGTCGGCTTCCCCGCAGTGGTAGCAAAGCGGGCGTCGGTCGGCCGTTCGCCACACGTCGGTCTTCCTCGGCGAGGGTTGCTCCGGGCGGACGTCCTGGACTTGTCCTCCCTGGCGTCGAGGGTACTGTGGCATCGGAGGGTCTCGTCGGGGTGGCGCCGTGGCCTGGCGGTTAGTTTGCGGCGGTCGTCGGGCTATGGCGGCGTAGCTCAAAGTCGGTTCCTCTGGTGTCGTCGTGTTGACCGGAACCTCAGGCTGGAAGGCTCGGTGAACTTCCTCTCGGACGACCTCGGCGAGCGTCAGCGAGGACGAGCGATCCGCAGCGGGAAGTATCTTGCGGAGTTCTTCCCGGACGACTTCACGGACGATCTCCCGAAGGTTGTCGGCACCGCTGGTATTTAGATCCAGAAGGGAAGCAGCGACAGTTGGAGCCGCAGGCGCGACGGCAATTCGGTGGTAGTGGCTTGCTCGGGCCGTCAGTGCGCGCTCGATGTTGGTGGCTTCCCTCACAAAAGCATCGACGGTCGTTGGGGGGGTTGCGGACCAGGCCTCCGAAAATTTCTGCCTTGACGCCACGCATGAGGACTCGGAGTTTCTTTTCCTCGGCGGCCTCCGGATCGGCTCGGGCACTGAGACACAGGACATCCTCAACAAAGCTGGTCACGCTTTCGTTGGGGCCCTGCACCCTTGTTTGAAGTAGGTCCTCTGCTCGCTGGCGACGGTGGTGGTTAAGGAACGTCCGCTTCAGTTCGGTGACGCAGGACTCCCATGTAGTGAGGGAGGCTTCGTGGTTTTCAAACCAGTGCCTCGAGGTGCCCTCCAGCGAGAAGTACAGGTTCTGGAGGCGCTGTTCAGCCGTCCATCCGTTGTGGCGAGCTACGCGTTCGTAATGCTGCAGCCAGTCTTCGATATCCTCGTGGGCTTCGCCGTGAAAGGGCGTCGGAGTCCGGGGAGTGACGGGCATGATGACGACGGGTGCGGTGGACATGGTCGGTATTTTCTTCCTCCGGTTCTCCGGCAAGGGACCCAATTCGGGGGACTGACCTCTGGTCCTACGGCTCCTTCGGGCTTCGGCGTCTTCGGCGAAGGGTAGTCTTCCGGGGCTGAGCACCTCACTCGGGCGGTCTGTCTTCGTAGGGGTACGCTTTACGGGCATAGGATGGTACCCCGCACCTCCACCAAAATGTCACGGAGGACAAGTGATGAGGCGGCGAATAACTGACGAAACTGAACGTTTAATGGGGCGAACTTGTGCCCAAAAAAATGAAGAAGGAAACAGAAGATAACAATAGAGCTTCGCGGGCGTCGAAGTCGGCGTAAGCGCAGAGTCGAACGCTGGGGCGAGACTGACCGCGGCTCGCCACGCGGAGCCCCTTATGTACACGCGTGGGGTTCTGGAAGAATCGGCGTAGAAGGTTCTGCGTGTGGAACATCCTGACCTCGAACAAGCAACACGGTTCTCGAATTTACCAGAACATTACATTAGATGTCAACAAAAAGGCGTCCCCGCGGCCAGGAATCGAACCCTGGCTTTTCGATTGGGAGGCAGGCGCTATAACAGTTAGGCCACGCGCGCGCTGCCTACTTGGCAAGCTGCGCGCGCGGCACTATGCCATGAAGACCTCGCGAAAGTGTACTTCATAGACCACCGTTTTCACCAACTTCCGCCGTGGCGCTTTCTTGCGGCTGATGGAGTTCACACTAGTTTCGAAGGCGTCGCACTACTGCCAGAGCACTTCAAATCTGTGCTTGGATATGGCAGAACCCACCGGACCTCTCACTGGCTTGACAAGTTTCCAACTGCTGCTTCGTCTCTATCGGGAAGTCAATTCAATCCATTCGTTTCTCCCCCAGCAACACAAACAAGCCCTGGCGCTCTTCGGGCACAGCCCGCCGACCTTCTGTCTGTGGCCGTGAGTGCTACAACTCTTCGCAGAAGCCCTGACGCTCTGCGGGCACAATGCATTGAACCCCAATCTACATCTACGAGTGCCTCGGCCTCGCGAAGGAGCCCCGACGATCCGGCTCCAAGTATCGCGGAGCCTGCTCCGCGGACACCTGCCAGGGTAATCGAGTCTGAGCCCATGAGTGCTCCAACGCAGAGCCCTCTCAATTCCACTTCGCGGGCTCCTTGCATTGCGTTATCTTCGGAAGAATTTCCCAGCCTGCCTTCATCTTCATCCCAGCCAAAGTCAGGAGTCCGTTCTGATCCGACAACTGACCCGACGCTCCGTCACCGCTACAATCTGCGGAGTTCGTTCTGACTCGCTGGGACAACAGGTACTATCACCCCCGATCAACATCATTCGAAATGTTTTATGGAGGCACGTGAAATTATAGATAAGAGAATACGATTTCACCTTCATGCTCAAACACTACGTAGCTATCTTAATTGTGGCACCGCGCCCAGGTGGCTAAGCTTACAGTTGACTTCATCCATGAATACTCTCAACGAAGGAGAAATGAATGAGTGGAATAACGTATTAAAAACAGCATCTCTTGATTTAGTTAATTGTATTGTCAAACATAGCGAACGACGTGCCGGTGACCTAGCCGTCAAAGAGTTCATTTACAAGTCCAGCAAATTATTATCTCACACCGATAAAAACGCGCTTGAAGAATGCGAGCGACAAAGACTAAGTGAAATTAACGCAACAAAAAATAAAACGTTGGCACGCGACAATGTGGCAGGATTATCGGCTGCTCCCTCTATCGCTGTCACTCGCAGTAAGGACATGATTCACATCTCAGATGACCATACTATCATTCAACCCCGTCCACAACTCACTACCTCGAACCAACCACAACGATGCACACAAGTTGCACCTACCGAGCGCTCATCTACCGGAGGAATGAGCATCCAATCGCTGAATATTATAAACTTGTCCAGTGTTACTCTATCCGCCACAGAACTCTCATTGTGTTCCCGAGGCCCCAGCTTCTGCCCCACGTCAGGAGAATACAATGAATTCCAAATATATATGGACCTCGATAACTCCGCAAGAAACCTGAGACTCAGAGAGTATTTCCACGATCATCCGAAAGACACCAGAGAGCGCATTCCTAATACTTCGGATAAGTCATGGACCCCGAAAGAGCAACGCAACAAGTACCTCGATTTGTACATCGAATTGGTACAGGGTGATGTAATCAGAAGCTATAAACAACGGAAATGTCTACGTCACAATCTCACTCCTGCTGAACGCGTCGCTATGCGTGAACTCAGCTCAAGAGGTGATATTAATATTAAACCCGCTGACAAAGAAGGAGCCATAGTTTTTATGAATAAGCAAGACTATCTTGATGAAGGATTTCGACAGCTAATGAACCAACAGTTTTACAAAGAACTTGAAGAAGATCCGAAAAAAAAAATCACTAGGCTAATAACAAAAACTTGAGACTTAATGCTTGATAATGGAGACATTTCGGAGGATATGCATAAATCAATGAAGCCGGCCTATCCAAAGGCTGGGCGATTTTATACATTACCTAAAATTCACAAACAAGGAAATCCAGGACGACCAATTGTATCCGGAATAGACACGGTGACAGAGAGAATTTCCAGCTTTGAGATTTCCCTTATTATGAACCTTCCTCCTACGATGCCATAATACATAAAGGACACAAATCACATTCTCCGAGAAATAACAGAACTTGTAATTCCTACTGACGCAATCCTGGTCACCATGGATGTTTCGTCCCTCTATACAAACATCCCTCACCAGGATGGCATTGATGCAGTACTCAAGGCGTACAGCAATGACCCTCCAACAATTCGTATCAACAACGACGTCCTCGCAACACGTTTCAGGCTTGTTTTAGAAAATAACAACTTTGAATTCGAAGGAAAACACTTTCTACAGACTCGGGGAACTGCAATGGGCACAAAGATGGCCCTAACTATGCAAATCTGTTTATGGCCGATTTAGAGTCACGCTTCTTGTCTAGTCGCTCTCTGCAACCTCTGTTTTATAAGCGCTACATAGATGATATCTTTCTGGTAAGGGCCCACGGGGAGTCAGCTTTCAGACTTTATTCAGGATTTCAACCGTCTCCACCCCAGTATTATGTTTTCGCATAGTTATTCTAAAACGAGCATTGATTTTCTTGACGTGACAGTCGAGATCAGCGGGAATGCTCTTTCAACAAAACTCTTCAGGAAGCCGACGGACCGTCAACAGTACCTGCCCTTCAAGAGCTCCCACCCTAAACATTGCAAAACAAGTATTCCCTTTTCTCAAGCTCACAGATTCCGGAAAATATGCTCTAATTTAGATGAATTCGAACGGAACGCCAATAATCTGAAACTCGTGCTATCTAAGCAGAATTACCCACCAGCCATTGTCGATAGAGCCATTGAAAGAGCACGAGCTCTCGACCGAGAGCAAATTATCAATCAACTCCAACCCAAAATGTCACAAAACCAGCACGCAAACCTGGTGGTTACATACTCAGCCCGCCTTCCAAATCTAAACAATATCCTCAGGAAACATCAGAGTATTTTGCAGCAAAGCGATAAACTACGCACCCTTTTTCCGGTATCACCACACGTGATATATCGACGAGGTAAAAAAATTAAAGCCGTTTACAACTTCCTGTAACGTCGAATTGGAGCGCAGCTCTAGAGGAGGAGGTGGGAACGGAACTGGGGGGGGGGGGGTCAAGTGACCTTGGGAGGGGGGTCACGTGACCTTGGGGGGGGGGGGGGCTCGCGTGACCTGAGGATCACGTGACCTCGGGGGGGGGGGGAATGACGTCATCAGTGACCTCACTGATGACGTCATCAGCGATGATGCCGATGACGATACGGATGCCGACGACGTCATCGGTGACGATGCCGATGCCGATGACGTCATCAGTGACGATGACGATGCCGATACCTCGGGGGGGGGAAGTCACGTGACCTCGGGGAAGGGTGGGGGGGTCACGTGACTTCGGGGGGTCACGTGACCCCCCTCCCCGATGTCACCAAAGGTACACGAGGTCCTCCCGAGGTCCTCCCGAAGGAACCAGAGGTCCTTCCGAGGTCCCCCCGAAGGAACCCGTGGTCCTCCCGAGGTCCTCCCGAGGGTCCCCGAGGTCCTCCCGAGGTCCTCCCGAAAGAACCCGAGCACCTCCCGAGGTCCTTCCGAAAGAACCCGAAGAAACCCGAGGTCCTCCCGAAGGAACCCGAGGTCCTCCAGAAGCAACCCGAAGGACCTCGGGGTCCTTCGGGAGGACCTCGGGTTTCTTCGGGAAAATTTACCCATGATGCACCGCGCGGTTACGCCGACGCCGACGGCGTCGCCAACGCCGACGGTGACGCCGACGCCGACGGCGACACCGACGCCGCTCAAGCCGGAAACAGGCGCCTAAGAGCTGCGCTCTAAAACCTAAAGGACATATTGGTGCACTCGAAAAATAGGACTTCTGACGTTGCTGGTTGTAGACCTTGCCAGACGCCCAGGTGCGAGATTTGTGAATATGTAGAAACCACCAATCCTGTCACAAGCGCGAACTCTGACTTTTCTTTTAAAATCACTGGGAACCTCAACTGCGATACGCGTAACGTTATTTATCCTTTACGCTGTAAACTATGTAACATGAATTATATAGGACAAACCAGTACTTCATTTCGGTTCTGCTTCAATAATCACAAGTCTCATGTCAAGTCCTTACCCACGCTCCCGTTCTCAAAACACATAAATCTTAAAGAGCATAGCATTGAAAAAAATGAAAGCCGTTTACAACTCCCTGTAACGTCGAATGGGAGCGCAGCTCTTGAGGAGGAGGAGGGAAGGGTAATCAGGGGAGGGTATACCCCTCCTCCTTCTCCTCCCCTCATTCTTCAATCTCCTCCGGGGGGGGGGGGGGTCACGTGACCTCGGGGAGAGGGGGTCACGTGATCTGGGGGGATCACGTGACCCCCTCTCCCCTTCCTCCCCCAGGTCACCTGACCTCCCTCCCCCTCCTCCCCCGAGGTCACGTGACCTGGGGGGAGGAGGGGGAGGGGGTCACGTGATCTAGGGGGGTTCGCGTGACCCCCCTCGCCCTCCTCCCCCAGGTGACGTGACCCCCCCCTCCCCCTCCTCCCCCGAGGTCACTTGACCTGAGGGGTCACGTGACCCCCCTCCCCCTCCTCCCCGAGGTCACGTGACCACGGGGGGGGGGGGGCTCGCGCGGTGCATTATGGGATATTTCCCATATTGCACCGCGCGGTTACGCCCACGCCGACGGCGACGGCGACGCCGCTCAAGCCGGAAACGGGCGCCTAAGAACTGCGCTCTAAAATACGTATCATCCTTCTTGAATCTGGATTTAGCTCTGATCACGACAGAGAGTTGAAGGAGGCTTTTTTCATTCACAAATTCAATTCGGTTGCTTGTGGTAATATTGCAAGTCCAGGCGTGCTCACTTGGCTGCCACGGTCTGTGTAGGGCCGAAGCCACTCAAGTATTTTGGTTCTGCACGGACAGTGCTAGCCGAGCGCGTCGATCACATTGTTGCGCCAAAGGCTCCTGTCATCGTGAGCTCGTTCCATGCCTCTCGTGAACATCCTCGTGAGCGTGCGTCCCGTGATAATCCTTCCGCTGTGTTAAATTCCCGGGCGCGGAAGCATAATTAAAATATGACATAAATACTTCATAAAAAACCGCTACGGCACTCTTGCGCTCTCTAGATCTCCGCTCTCGAAGCGGTGTTAATCCCGAACACATCCTCATTGCTACTTTTGTGTGCGCTCTGGTTGCTCGGGGGTGATTGTGCTTAAGAACTGTAACAAAGACTTTGGCAAATACTGCAAATCAATTTATTGAGTTTTAATAATTCAATTAATATCGATGATAATTACTCATTTCAAAGACTAACGATCATTTTGTTGCTCCTGTTCCGATTATTCTTAATAATTTTAATACCCTTCATAGTCACTCTTCCTCTTCCACACGAACGTTAACAAGAAGAAGAGGACATTTGCCATCCCACCCTGAAGAAAAGCGGTCCCCGCTTGAAACGTTGGTAAATTAAAGGCCCTCCTAGAACTCCTCAACTTTCGTTTTACGTCCAACCGTCCCGTTGAACCCTCTTACCGTATATATATATATGGGCGTTTTCATTTGGATTCAGGCAACGAGTGGCAGTCGTATTTTTTATTCTGCTTCAAATTTTTATATTTTGTGCAGCATATTTCAAGAATATAAATCCTTTGTATTTTAATATCCTGACATAATTAGATCCTGAGAAAAAAAAATCTCAAAGAAGCGGGAAAGAACTACGAGGTTTTGACGAGTGTCGTGTGTGGCATATTTGAATCACTCTCAATCTCAAAGTGTTCATAAGAGAGCGTCTATATTTTTTTACTGTGATGTATATGCAAGTAGGTAAGACGACATTATAACTGCTGTGTATTATTCTTCGCTCCAATTTTTGCAAAAATCCCCAAACATGCTTCCGTGAACAGCTATGACCTAAATTGCGGATTTTATTTTGAGTCGACTATATTTGGTATCGCTTTTAAAATAATACCACGTGTAGAACCTTTCATTGCCTTTCGAATTAAATAAAGTTTGTGTTTTTATCTTGTACGACTACTGAGAAATAAATTATGAAACAGAGAGGGGTTTCACTTTTCGTTCAAATTCAGCATGCTGCATTAAAAAAAAAAAACTTTTTTTTATTTTTTTCGCGTCGCGTTCTCTTCACACCCTTCTTTTAGCCAGAATACATACCGTTAGAAGTATTTGCATTGGTTTTGATTTTTAAGCCTCTAAGTATGATAAAAAAGAGCAAATGGCGATGGTGGGATTTGACGATTTTCGTGTGTGGCGTTTTTGAACCACTCTCAATATCAAAGTATTCAAAAAAGAGTTCCGATATCTTTTTTTTTATTGTGATATATCTGCAACTCAGTAAAACAAAATTCCAACTACTATTTATTATTCTTCGATCCAATCTTTGTAAAAATCCCCAACATGCCTCCGCGAACAACTGTGACCAAAACTGCAGGTTTTTTTTTTCGTCGACTATGCTTTGTTTTGTTTTTAAAATAATACTACGTGTTGAACCTTTCGTTGCCTTCCACGTTATGAAACGTTTGTGTCTTAATCACGTACGAGTACTGAGAAATAAATTATGAAACAGAGAAGGTTTTCACTTTTTGTTCAATTTCAGCATGCTGTAAAAAATAGAAAAAAAACTTTTTTAAATACTTTCTTGCGTCTCTTTTATTACACTTTTCTTTTAGCCAGAATACATTATGTTAGAGGTATATGCACAAGTTCTGAATTTTAAGTCTCTAAATAATATAAACACGAGCAAATGCTGATGGTGGGTTTATGGTTTATAGCTGTATATTTTATTCTTTATTTTAGAAATCTAAGAGACGTTGAATAAATACTCATACAAAAACATGAAAGTCATTAGGCGTATAAAAACAAGAGTCAATTCCAAACGTCTAAACACTATAAAATCACAACTGCCGAAAGCGGGCTTTCAGACGATTTCTGCCGGTGCGATGATTGGAGGGGCCTCAAGCCTAAACCCGATCCGCTACATAATCTATACTACGTTAGAATTATCAAAGTATAATATTGTAAAACAATAGAGTAAAATACACTTCCTACTGGAAACCTAGATTTTTAAATGCGAAAGTTTATATTTGTAATGTGAAATTCATGTTGATAACAGAACCGAATCATTTTTCAGCATATTTAGTGGCTTAAAACTCAAAGCCAGTGCATATACCACTAACGGAATGTATTTTGGGTAAAATAAAGGTGTAAAAAAACGCGAAGCTAAGAAAAAAGAAAAAAATTAAAACAGTTTTTTTTATACAGCGTAATAAATTGAACGAAAAGTGAAAACCTTCTCAGTTTCATAATTTATTTCTCAGTACTCGTACGTGATTAAGACACAAACTATACATAATGTGGAAGGAAATGAAAGGTTCTACACGTGGTATCATTTTAAAAACAAGACTAAACATAGTCGACTAACAAAAAAAAATTGCAGTTCAGGTCACAGCTGTTCGCGGAGGCATGTTTGGGGATATTAACAAAGATTGCAGGGATGAATAATAAATATTAGTTGAAATGTCGTCTTACCTACTTGCATATATATCCCACTAAAAATATAGAAGCTCTCTTTTGAATACTTTGAGATTGAGAGTGATTCAAAAACGCTACACACGACAATCTTCAATACCTCATCGTTCTTTTCAGCTTTTTTGAGATGTTTTTTTCTGAGGAACTAATCATGGCAGGACATTAAAATAAAAAGGATTGTTCTTCTTGGAACATGCTCCAACAATATAAAAATATGAAGCTAAATAAAAAATGCGACTGCCACGCGCTGCCTTAATCCAAATAAAACCACCTATATATATATATATATAGATATATAAATATAATATATACATAATATATATATATATATATACATATATATATATATATATATATATATATATATATATATATATATATATATATATATATATATATATATAGGCAAAAGTAATGTGCGCAGACACAGCAGCCGTATGATGATAAAATAAAATTCTAATTTAATGGCGAAAAAAGTCACGCAAGAAAAAAGGGTTAAGTGCCGAAAAAAAGTTGTATTAGTTTACGGGAATAATATAGACTAGGCACAAGAACGCTAATTACGCGGAAAACAATTTTTTTTTAAAAAGGACGGAGTAAAAGTTAAAACACAACAACTTACAAAAATAAATTGTTAAATAAAAAATTAAATAAAAAATAAAAAATAAAAAATGAATAAAATAAGAAAGGGGCCTGACGTCCGTCAACGTTTCGGCAGTGGCACTGCCTTCTTCAGGACGGGAGCCCACACGGCGTGGTGGGTTAGTTTTATAAAATATCTAGGGGGAGGGTTTGTTAAAGCGAGAGTTCGAAGGAGTTTGTAGGGAAAGGGAAGCACGGGGGGGATGAGTCCAATTTTGTCGCGATGAGGGAGGCGGTTCTGGGTTCTGTTCACAGGTGCATTGGTGGTATGATTGAGCTTGTAGGGAAGGGGAACACAAAGGGATTAAGTCCAATTTTGGCGCGATGAGGCATGACGGTTGAAGATTCTGTTCGCTGGTGCATTGGTAGCAGAAGGGGCTTGCAGGGAGAGGGAAGCGCTAGGGGGGATGAGTCCACTTTTGTCACGGTGAGGGATTACGGTTGTGGATTTTGTTCGGGAGCTGCATTCCTGGGTAATTACGGTGCAGTGAGTGAGTCGTGGCGACCTTGTATGACCGGGTCGTGTGGGGTCCTCTTCCTCCTTGTCCCCGAGGGCTGGTTCGTCCAGACCCAAGAAGGAAGAAAAAGAAGAGAGAAAAAAAAAAGAATTAAGCAGGGCGGGGGCGTCGCGGCAGATGGTTGTTTAAGCTGTGTATTGTTCACAGAGTGCCCAAATATTTGTTAATCTTGCACTGGAATTTATGAATTAGGAACGACTCGCGAATTTCTCTATTTGTTTGAGTCTTGAAGCCACTCTGTATGATGACCAATTTTGCCTCCGTTATTACATGTTCATCCTGGCTGAAATGTTTGGATACTGGAAGGTCGGGTTTGCACCTAACGTCGGACTTGTGGCCGTTGTATCTTTGACGAAACGTGGATTTTGTTTGTCCAATGTACTTCTCTTTACATTTGTGACATTCAATAAGGTATATTACATTGTCTGAGTCACAGTCGATATAACTGCTAATCGTTTGACGGAAGTGCGAATTTGTGCTAGATACAGTGTTAGTGGAAAGCATTTGACGGCATATCTTACAAGGAGATTTTCCACGTGGTTTACATCCCGCTGGTTTTGAATGACTTTGTTTATTTAGTTTTGGATGCACGAGATTGTCACCAATGTTTCGAGGTCATCTAAAAACCGCTCTGGGCGCGTCGGGGAATATTTCTTTAAGTTTAGTTGATTGCTCTATCAAGTACTGATGTTTCCTTAAGATCGAGCGGATGGCTGGGAGGTTACTACTGTAGGTAAGTGTGAGGTTCACGGGATTCTTGGGGGCATTTCGCGTGGTGCCCGGAGAGAGTGTTAAATTACGATCTTTTGCACGTGCCTTGTCTATCGCGTTATCAACTAGGGCCGTTGGGTATTCACGTCCCCGGAACGCCTTCCTGAGTTGTTCTAAATTTCTATCTAGATCGTTATCGTTTGAACAGATTCGGCGGCATCGGAGGGCTTGACTATAAGGGATGGCTGTTTTGGAATGTCGCGGGTGCGAGCTTTTGAACGAGAGATATTGCTGTGAATCGGTTGGTTTTCGGAAGAGCGTGGTGCTTAGTACACCATCTACGAGTTTCACAGAGACATCCAACAAGTTGATACTTATGAGGGAATAAAAGCTTGTGAATTTTATAGTAGGATGAAACTGGTTAAAATTTTCAATGAAACAAAGTAGATCGCTAAGGCCGTGCTGCCAAATTATAAATATGTCGTCAATATATCGTTTGTACAAGAGAGGGGTTAGCGCGCATTGTCCCAAGAAACTGTCCTCCAAAACTTCCATGAATACGTTCGCGTAGTTTGGTGCCATTTTTGTACCCATTGCTGTACCATTAGTTTGAAGATAATGGTCGTCGTCAAATTCGAAATGATTAAAGTTTACTTTTAAATCAAAAAGTTTTGAGAGAGTCTCGCAGTTGACCAGCTTGTCTTTTTTGCGGTTGTAGGCGGAAACGGTGGCCTGAATGCAATCGGCATGTGGTATGTTGGTGTAGAGTGAGGATACATCCAAGGTTACCATTAGCGCGTTTGGCAAAAAGTCGACATTAGAAATGAGATTTAGAAAGTGTGTCGTGTCTTTGATGTATGAGTTAAAAGTTTCGGGGAGATCTTTAGTGAGGTAATCTACAAAATTTGATAAGTTTTCAGTCACAGTGGTATTCGACGAGACAATTGGTCGGCCTGGGTTTCGTGGTTTGTGAATTTTGGGTAGGAGATAAAAGCGTCCTGGTTTCCAGTCGGTGGGAGTGAGAAAGCTTAAAAGGTGGTCGTCTATTTTTTTCTCTTTATGTAAGCGCTTTAGGACCCGGGCGATGGTAGCTGCATAGTTAGCAGTAGGATCAGAAGTTAGGGCGGTATATAAGTTTTTGTCACTGAGTTGACGCAGGGCTTCTGTTTTTTACATGGCGGTATCCATTACGACTGTGGCCCCTCCCTTGTCCGCCGGCTTGATCACAATGTCGTTTCTTTGTTGAAGGTTCTCCAGACTTTTTTTCTCGTCGGGTTTTAGGTTACTTTTTTTACCACTCGAGTCTTTGCGTCTACAATGTATCAAAACATCTTTTTGAATTCCCCTTACGTATAGGTCTAGATTCGGATCTTTGCTAGCGAATGGTGTAAAGTCGCTGGATTGTCTAAACGGATGGATAGGTGCAGAGGAGACATTTTCGTGAAAGTGCTCCCGAAGGCGCAGATTTCGGGCGAAATTATGTAGGTCGAGGTGCATTTGGTATTCGTTTACATGGTTATTGTCTGGACAGAAGGAAAGTTCTTTTCTTAATAGATTTATATCCGAGTGAGATAGCTCAACTGATGATAAATTTACCACAGTGTTATCAATGAAGTCGGATGCATTAAGCATACCGGCAAGTTCGCTCTGGCTTAGGGTAGGGGGCTCTGTTTCTGGTGACCGCGGTTGAACATCGGTTATCCCTTCCTCTCCGCGGGCTTGACAAGTCTCCTGCAGTGTGTCTGGATCGGGTGTTTTTACATCGATATGGTCGCGGGAAAGCTTTTTGGATACTCTTACATGTAATGAATGGGAATTTTTAGTGATGAAGCTAGCTAATTCATGTTTGTGCTTTTCCGAAAGTGGCATGGTTTTGGACAGTTCCTCCTCCTCTCGGCGTAAGGAGGTTATATTAGATTTACATTGGGCAATTATGATTTTGACTAAATCATTGGAAGTTCTCGAGAGCGACGCGCTCCATTGCGACGCACGTGCGGGATCAAGTGGAAAGTTTGGAAGAGCGGATATTCTAAGGCCCCTATGGTAACTCTCGTTCTGGGAGTATCGCGATAATGACATGAGATGGTTTTCATAACTAATGCGTTTTCCAATTATTCTGCGAAGGTGAAAGAAATGCTGATTGGGAGCGTTTAGGTTAGGTTTAGCGGGTGGAGAGCATGAAAAGGGTTCACCGGGTGGCAGTCAGTACGGCCGCTGGTTGCCGTGGGGCCGGATTCCGCGTGGCTGGGTGCGACGTGGCTGGCCGTGCCGGGCCTCCGTGTGCTGCATCCGTGTAGCCTCCCCGAGCGTTGGCCAGTGCAAATCCGGCGCCGAGGCTCCTTGAGGTGTCAGGGTCCGCCGCAGGAGGCATGAGATCAGCGCCCTGAGATTCCGGCTCATGATGTCTACTCCGGCGAAGCTGGGATGTAGGCCATCCGCAGCCAGGACCCGGGGGAGTCCGCACGCCTGCAGGTTGTGCGTGTAAAAAACAGGCCGGGTGTGGGCATGCAGATGTCCGTCAGCTGCCGGTTGAAGATTCCGGCTCGGTGGTTGAAGGCATCCGTGAAACGCCTGTTAGGAAAATGGAGATGGCGGTTAATGATCCGTGGCAGGACGTGGCTGCAGACGACGAGTTGGATGCCTGGTCTTGTTTGGATGTGGTGCAGCAGGTCGAGGTAGTGTTGACGGACGGGCTGAGGATCATGAGAAGCTAGGTCATTAGTGGCGACGTGCAGAATGACGATTCAAACGCTTGGCGGCAGTAGGTCGACTTCTTGGTGGAAGTCCGGGATGTAACCGCCGCTGACGGAGACAAACATGGTCGGGAATTGGCGGCAGGAGGGGTCAAACATAGTATGGAGATACTTCACTTGTGAGTCGCCGAGGACGGCGACAGTCGGCGAGTAGTGCGGGTACATCCTTGTAGGTCGCTGATGTCTGCGCTGGACAGGAAGCATCGTTAGTATATAAGGAGTGGCAAATGTTGACAAATGCTTCCGTTGATATATAGGCAAAAGTAATGTGCGCAGACACAGCAGCCGTAGGATGATAAAAATAAAATTCTAATTTAATGGCGAAAAAAGTCACGCAAGAAAAAAGGGTGAAGTGCCGAAAAAAAGTTGTATTAGTTTACGGGAATAATGAAGACTAGGCACAAGAACGCTAATTACGCGGAAAACAATTTTTTTAAAAAAGGACGGAGTAAAAGTTAAAACACAAGAACTTACAAAAATAAATTGTTAAATGAAAAATGAAAAAAAAATTAAAAATAAAAAATGAATAAAAATAAGAAAGGTCCCTTTCTTATTTTTATTAATTTTTTTATTTTTAATTTTTAATTTTATTTTTCATTTAACAATTTATTTTTGTAAGTTCTTGTGTTTTAACTTTTACTCCGTCCTTTTTAAAAAAAATGTTTTCCGCGTAATTAGCGTTCTTGTGCCTAGTCTTCATTATTCCCGTAAACTAATACAACTTTTTTTCGGCACTTCACCCTTTTTTCTTGCGTGACTTTTTTCGCCATTAAATTAGAATTTTATTTTTATCATCCTACGGCTGCTGTGTCTGCGCACATTACTTTTGCCTATATATCAACGGAAGCATTTGTCAACATTCGCCACTCCTTATATATATAAGGCCGGACTCCGGCCGAAACGTCGAAGATTAAATCGTCCGTTGTTGCTGTTTTCACCGAGGTTTTTTTTCTTCCCAGTTATATTATATATATATATATATATATATATATATATATATATATATATATATATGTATATATATATATATGGCCGGTTTCATTCAGTTTCAGGCAGTGGGTGGGAAAAATATTTTTTGTTTTTATTTATATTTTTATATGTTGTGCCGCACACTTTACCTATAACAACGCTTTTTATATTTATCGTCGGAAAGTTTTAGTTTCGAGAAATAAATTCCCAAATGTGCGGGGAACAACAATGTACCTTTGACCGCTGTCGCGTGCAGCATGTTTGAAGCTCGTTCGGTTCTATACTATTAAGAGCAGAACCCTTACAATATTTTGTGGTAATCTACGTATTAATGAGTGGTATTCCTCTAATGTAATGTTTTCTACTCATAATATTTTTTTAAATAGTTAAACTTGCCATTACGAAGATTCAGAATTAATGTTTAGGTGAAAATTTTATCTTATGACATTCAATTTTTTTTCTGTAACAGAGCGTTTCATTGCCTTTACAAAAATGTATGTTTCATTTGTTTATAAATTTTTTATACCGAAAAATAAATTTTGAAAATTATGAAGTTTACAAAAGTTGGTCAAATTCAGCGCGCCGTTAAAAAAAAGACCATTTTTAATATTTATTTTTTTAACTTCTCGTATGTTACTCTTCTATAATGCTTCTTTTATCAGGCATATATATTGATAGGTGTAAAGCAGTAGTTTAGCAATTCCGGGCGTCTGAATATTCCGTGAAACAGCAACCGCCAACGGCGAATTTCGGGGGGATTTTTTATCAGCGCCCTGTTTGATAAAGTCGAGCTTAACGTAGTGGGAAGAAAACGAGTACATTGTTTTCTAGCTATCTAAATATAGCCAACAAATATTTTAAAAAAAGCTATTATTGGTGAACTCGACTTTCGGAAAAAAAATCACGTACGGCTTTGTGAACTGTAACTACTCCCGAAAAATATTGTATTTGTGATATTACGCTTATCAATTAGTTTTGACACCACGTAAAGGACGAAGTCACACCTGATTTATAAGTAATGACTTTGGTTTCTGTTGACATTACGGATTAAACTGTGAAAGAGAACTATGTTTACCCGAAGCTCCAAAAACTACATGTTAACTTATGAATGTTACAGAGTGCGGCTTCATGTCCTTCTTTGAAATTAAACTTAGGAGCGAAGAGTTCCTCTCCAATTCACAGCAGGGAAATACGATCACGGAAGATCACGTGTTTCCACCGAAGAGCCTGAACTTTTGCCGGTCTTCGTGCATACGAGCAAGCAAAAAAAAAATGGAACTGAGCGACGTCCATTCCAAGTGTGGAAGAGTGCGATCCTTTGCGGATCAGTATGAACGTGTGATATAGGGATACGAAGTTCGGGGACGTACGCAGTTTTTGATGTTGTTTCATATCTGAAAACGGGAAAGAGGTATGTTTGCGCGTAATTTTAACTCGCTTTGGAAGTCACAAGACTCGAGCAGGCTGGGAGAGGGAGAGAATGGGGAAGCAAATAGAGAGATGTAGGCGCGGATGAATTTGCTGACGGTGAGGAGGATTGTTAGAGTCTAATCACAAATTATTTTCTTGGGGGAAGGAGCTGGACATTCTGGCAGGTTTTTTTTTACGATATAGCAGAGCGATTGTAATCAAGTTTGCTGTGTTATTAAATACTACTTCAGAACCACATTATGGTCAAGCTAAATTAGAATCGTTTAACAATACGAACTTTTTATCATGGTCACACATTTTTCATGTGATTAAACCAATTGTTCTTTGCATAGCTAATATACATGGAAACGTGAAAACTAAATTGGCTTCAGCGCCATAAGATATATTTACTTAGTGTAAGCCTGGCAGCTGAATGCTCGAGGCACAGCACAATGCAACCTTATACTCGTCAAAACCGAAGTAGTGATTTTAGTTCAAAAATTAATTTCTGCCGCAGTCCTAGCTGCGTGCCCCCAGTTTCCGATGGAGGCTTCAGGTGATTGTTTATACCAAACATGACACGAACGTAGTCCAGGCGCTTGGCTAATGCCGCTCCTGTTTTCCTTCATCGGTTCTCTGAACTCCGTAAGTTCTTCGGTGGGCAAGTCGATAATGCGCGTTTTGACTTGCTTCAATGTTAGGGCAGACACAAAGTCGCGAGAAGTCAGGATTGCAGAATTAGCAGTTTCTGTGATGCTGTGTAATGTGGCATGGCGCTTTAGAAGGCAACCAATGCCGTCACAGGCGTTCTTTCAGTGGCCACTTGCAGAGAACAACCACCGGCACAGGACGCCGTTTTCCCCATTTCATACAACTGAAATTTGTTTTTGAAGTGCATCATGGCACCATCCGATACATATATTATCGTTTTGAAGATGGGTTCTTCTTCAAGGATCATACCGATGGTTCTTAGCGCCAGAAGGGCATGTGCAGAATCGTGTCGAAGATCATCACTAACTGTGGCAAAGCTTCTTGCTCCGTTGGCTGTTGTGGCGACACATGTGAAAATGCTGATTTGCTTTTTACGCCAGTAGTAGCCTTGCACTTCGTTTGGAAGAAAAATGCTCCAATTTTTAGCAAAGTCAAAGTGTAACACAATTTACCTTTGTGTTACATTCGCCTTGACATCTCGTATTGCTTTTATTTGAATATTCATAATGTATTCATGAGTAATGTATTTTTCCACGCAATCTCTTATCAGCTTGAGGAACACGGCCACAGTAAGCGTCTTCTTTATCACGTTTCCCGACTCCCAAATCGCCAGTTGAATATCTTCCTCACAATCAAGATATAGTGTACGTGCACTAAGACTGCTCACTCCAGGGCATTCTTTGCATTTTAGCAGCACACAGGCTTCTGAAGGGTTGGAGCATATGCAGAGAGAAGTGATGTCCTTTTCATAGAAAGCGCGGGATGAGGGGTTGATGACTGATGCCACCACGAGTTGAAAGTTCGCACAAATCGCGCACACGCACTGGTCTCTGTACGGAGCAATTTTCACCCACTTCGGACGCAGCGTATAAAATTTGGTTAGGCCAAGCTTGATGTCCGGATAGGGTTTCATCAGAAGAGAGTAGGAATAGAGCGCGTCATATATCGTTTCACTACAAACTCCTTCAACCCCCATGTTTTTAACGCAATGACGTCTCTCTTGCTTGGACTTTGAATGGAGCAGCACATCTCGTCTTCTAAGAAAACACGACAAACCGTCGCGATATCCGATTCCCTCAGCTTGTGCAGAGTGTATGGATCAGGAAGTGTCCATACACCTTGGGCTGCTCCACGGCGACTTGCTTTGTCGACCAAGTACATGGTTGCCTCAGAACAACGCTTAGTATTTGCTGCTTGCTCATATTTTTTGGAAACAGTTTGAGCAACTCACACTTTTCAGTGATAGACACGCTCTTCTGGAATGCTGTTCGCACGTTTGCTTTCCACTCGGCGCACATTGTGGACGAAGATGCTCTAGTTGTCTGCTGTGGCATATCATACGCGTCACTGTTCTTACGCCGCATTCGTTTCTTTACCGCTTCCTCGACTTGACTTTGGTTTTTTTTCCACGTATAAACGAGACGATTTTTTTCTCAATTCAGCTGGCACCCTGAATGGCGAAATCTCTATCTGCAGTGATGATACTCACTCGTTTATTTCGATGACAGCCGTTGTTTTGTCAACGAAGTCCTCGTGGGCATTCGAGGGTCCGGCTTTGCATGCTTCATGCCAATCTTCAACAAGGGAACTGAAATACATGAAGCAGTTGTGGCAGAGCTGATCCGTCCGCGAGATGGGAGTGAAGGATCCAAAATTTGCCTGAGTATTTTCAGATCCAGGTCGTTCACAGACATGAAGCGTGTCTGCCACAGCACAGTTTTCTAATGCCGTCGTCGATAGTCCGCACAGAAAACGCGCTTCCCACTGTACGCCTCGGCCATAGCATTCGTAGACAGTCCGTACGCGCACACACGCGAAAGAGTACTCTGCCAAACGCTCCCGGTTCCACTCGATGAATTTCGAACCTTCTTTGCTCGAGGGACTAGGACAAAGTGCAAGAGACCCTATAGAACACTGACAATCTGTGGCCCCCGTTTGGGCTCTACCAAGTTTCTTCATGTTCTGCGTTTCGCGTGTATCGGCTTTAACAATCAGTTGGGATACTTCTGCGGTAAACACACAAATTACGTAACTGATAAGTGAGAGCTTTCCTTCAAGCTCTGCGGGGTTCAAGGTAGGTTCAACATGGCTCTCGGTCGGAAGCGGCAGCTCGGGTATCACGCTGTCGACTGCTCGCACCGCTGGGTTCAATGTCCATCTCGCGGCACACTCGACCACGCAACTCTATAACGTTAGGAGCGGTTCTGTCGCCACGGCAGAAACGAGTATCATCCCCCGATGAGAGCTGAGACGATTTTGGAGATGTTTTTTACTTCTCTTTGTGAACTTTGCGCTTGAAAGAGGCGGCAGTTGTCATAAAATCTGCTGTCAGTGGTTATTGTTTTTCAGCTTATTGAGACGCTCGGCATTGCTAAACTACTGCTTTACACCTATCAAAATATATGCCTGATAAAAGAAGGATATCAGGAGAGTAAAAACGTGGAGATAGAAAAATTATTAAAAACGACTTTTTTTTAACGGCGCGTTGAATTTGACGAAATTTTGAAAACTTCATCATTTTCAAAATTTATTTTTCGGTATAAAAAAAATAAAGACAAATGAAATATACATCTTTTAAAAGGCAATGAAACGCTCTGTCGGAGAAAAAAAACTGAATGTCATACGTCAAAGTTTCACCTGAAAATTAATTCTGAATCTTCGTGCATAATCGTCAGAGGTGGCAAGTTTGGCTATTTTTAAGAAACTTCCAATTATGACTAGAAAATAAACCTTTAGAGAAAATAACACTCAATAATACGTAGATTTCCACAAAATATTGTAAGGGCTCTGGTGTTAAAAGTATAGAACCGAACGAGCTTCAAACATGCTGCACACGACAGCGGTCAAAGCTACATTGTTCTTCCCCGCACATTGGGGAATTTATTTCTCGGAAACTATAACTTTCCGACGATTAAAATAAAAAGCGTTGTTCTAGGTAAAGTATGCGGCACGACATATAAAAATATAAAGAAAAACAAAAATATAATTCCCACCAACTGCTTGAATCTGAATGAAGCCGGACAGTATATATATATATATATATATATAAAACAAACATATGCAGATGAATGAACCGTACTTAATCTAATGAACCAAATAATCAAAGTATTCAGGAACCCGCCGAAAGCCAAAAATTGGCGGAGCCAGGATATATATATATATATATATATATATATATATATATATATATCGTAGAAAACGCCACTGTCAAACATCTGACATTGTTTTCTTTCTGTGTTGTTTGAAAATCATCACTAGCGGCACGTTTCAGACAAAATTAATACAAGGTTTTCTTTCCCGCCAGCTCTGCATGATGGTCAATTTATCTCGTTTCTTCATTCTGACCACTGCATGTCAGCAACATCGGTGGTTATGATAGAACGTAGTTGGATGAACATCTGAGAATTCTAACCTTTTAGTTAATACCCTGAAGGCGACACGTACTGAATACATGTAGCAATGTAGGAGTGTGGCAGATTCGGAAAAAAAGACTATTTTATTGTTATAAGCTCAAGCGCGGAGTCCAACTAATGGCGAATTCGCGAGGTTCTTTCTGCGCGCTCTCGAGCGCTCTTTCCAGTGCGCGCGAAATCGGGTGGTTGAAAGAGAGTGCTGTGGCCTAATCGGGTGGTTCATTCCGAGGGCGCCTCTCCCTCTCAGAGCGCTCTCTGGCACTCCGTCTGTAGCCGTCGGAGTGCGGAGCGGCGCAGGCGTCACGTGGTACTTGGACGGTGATCACGTGGTTTTGTTGATGATGGCCGGCAGTGGTCTGTGGTGGTGTGCGGGGTCCGACATGACGGCGATTGATATGCGGTTCTACAAAGTGCTTGTGCATTCGACGGTGCGAGGATTACAACGGACGGGACGACATTCGTTTGCGACCGTAACAGGAAAAGTCGACGTGTCAAGTATTCCCAGTGCTTTCTCGAGATCGTTCACCTCACGGCGGTGAATCCGCTAAGCCTAACCGACGACGGAACAGCTCGCAGAGCTCGCCGCTGTTTTACCGGGTTTTGTGGTCGCTTCAAGAAATTTTGAGGTATGGTAAAAGTGCGTTCAAAGGTTTGTGTTGTAAAATAAAGGCAGAGCCGAATATAATGCACTGTGATTTGTGTCATATTGCGATGCCTGCACGATATTTCGCCCTGAGAAAAATGCGGTTTGTTAACGATTTTATATTTGCCTGCTCTGTCGTACGCATGACCGCTATCGCAGCGCGTTCACTGTCGAAAACGCGATGAGTTGACAACTGTTTCCAAGCGTTGGCTTTCGTTTCGTTCTGCAAAAATCAATTCCCATACTGCTGTTTTCTTTTTTGCATGCCGATGCGTAAAACAATTTACGTCACAACCGTTATTTCATCACGTTGCGAGTGTAAATTTTGCTCAATCGTCCACCGTACGCTGTAAGATCGTGTTGTTTTTAATGCATTACCAATGCCAATAAATTTGAATTCCGTGACTGGTCTGAGAATCTCGGAGCGCTCTGAAGCCAGCAGTTGTAATCGGCTGAAAGGGATCCCGAGTAGCTCTGGCGGCGAGGAGGGGGCGCTCTGCTGAATCGAGGTCAGAGGAGAGAGGCGACCACCCGAATTCACCATAAGTATTCTTATTCCTAAAGTTAGATTGAACGGAATCATATTACCAGATACACCATTCGCCAACAGTAACTCTGTCAAATGGCCACAAGATTTCAAGATCTCATCTCCAGGTCATACTTGAGAGAAACTAATATTTTTATTTTTCGGTTAATATCGGTTAAAACCGGTTACCGGTAAACAAATTACATTTCCGGTTTCGGTCATAGAAATTAAAAATAAAGGCTTCGTTCCGGTTACGGTTAGTGAAAAAGTTCGCTCCTAAACGGTTTACGGTTTCGGTTACGGTTACGGTTTGAGTCCCTGATACAAACTGCGGTGTGACAAGCTGTCGCTGAGCGGCTGCTGTTACACCTATGGGGTGATTTCAGATAAGATCGACTAGAGGGTGATGGTCAGCATTTTTTTAGATTAGCTGATGTTTTTATATGCTATTGTCTAGTGTCTTGTATAAACGAATCCAAACTTATTCTGGACAGAAACAAATATTTGGGGACAGGAAAAATCCTAAGGCCTGAAGAGGTGGACTGTTGCATTACTGCGCACTGATGGAAGGAGAACGTTCGAGAGTGAATAACTAAAAGGCTAAATTCAGAAGAATTCTAATACCTTCTAAAAACAAACTATGGGTACAGCTTGCTTGTAATATAAAGTAATAATAATTATTTATGTTGTATGTATTTTCTAAAAATTGCCAAACACGCCTGCTCATACGACAAATGGCAAAATTTAGATTCCTGTATCTTATGAAAAAAATTAATCGATATTATATGATTTGCCAGTTGTATTCTACTTATATATGGCTATTTTATAAAAATGAGTTAGGTATCTGAGTGATACGATAGTCGGGATATATTTAGGCAAACACAAAAAAAATCAAACATCAAAAAAGTTCTATGCAAATTAAAAAAAAACACTACCTTCGATTTTTCTCCAATTTTGGTACCCACTTATGCTCTATCGGCATTCAAATCTATTAAAAGGTGTTGCATTATTTTATGGAGAAAGAAGATACAACTCCCCAAACTAGCGTCCTTTTTCAAAGCCTAGACATTGCAGTGCCCTATAAAAGAAGTTACTCTGAGTTCCAGTTTCATGAAACTAACACACATTTTTATATATTTTTCTTCAGATGGGGTTAATTATAACTATAGAAATCGTTCACACACTAAAATTGAGAAGAAACTACTGTTGAAAAAGAGCTATCATATTACGAACTAGTGATCCGAGAAAATATCCTGCAGCCATGGGCCATTGGGAACTTTGTTTACTTTATTTTCCTACGCCACTGTATGCTCCTCTCTCTTATCCTCTATCTCCATCTCTCTCTCTATCTCTCTTATATATATCCCTGACATATATCTAGAATAAAAACAAAGATAAAATGAAACAACGTTGAACACAAGCCGACAGACTCCAACTCACGTGGATTTATTCGCCAGTCAAGGAAACAAATAAACAAATGCAAGTTTAGAAAAAAAATGAAAGCCGTTTACAACTCCCGGTAACGCCGAATTAGAGAGCAGCTGTTGAGGAGGGGGGAAAGGCTCGGGGGGGAGGGGGACGCCTTTTTCGGAGGTCGATACGGGGCAGAGCAAGGGGGCAGAGTGGTAGTTTGACGTCCGTGACGTCATGTCCGGCCTTCGTGACATCTTTAACATCTCCACGCACTTCTCCGGAGTCCGGAGCTCGTTCCTCCGAAGTCAACCTGGTCAACCCAACCAACCCAACTGTCATAGTTGGAAAAGACGGCCCGTGCCAGTCGTTTGCAAAGCCAGCGAAGCGACGTAGATGGAGACAAATCGCCGCGGCGTTTTTCGCGGCCACGGAGATGCAGGAGTAATACGAGAGTGTCAGCAAGAGCCACGTAAATACCTGTGTGCACACTCGGAGCGGTCGGGCGCGTTTGATTGAAGTGCTTCGAGAGCGATCTTTTACGATTACCACTCGATACTGACGTGACACTAAGCAAAAAAGGTGGGACCGGCATTGCGTAGCTCCCAGTGACGTGCCGTCGTGTCAGAATAAAAATGGCATACTATTAAAGTGTAATACATACCGAGTAGTAACAAACATGTACCAGTTTGCACAGCTGTCGATCAACCCCAAGGGGGCGGAACCTAACCCGATCCGACCAATCGCAGCGCAGGAGGGCGGGGCCAAACCCAATCGAACCAATCACAGCGCAGGTAGGGCGGGGCCCTTTCCCTCTCTCCCATCCCAGTGACGCCTGCCAGGCAATGGGCATCGATGGCCCCGCCCACAGGGCATTAGCCAGTGACCAATCGGAGCAAAGCGAGGTCCCCTCCCGTGTGAAGTCACGTGCGCGTCGCGTGTCAGGCGCGTGCCAGAAGCGTGTCACTTACCATGACCGCAGACCGCAAACCGCAAACCTCAGACCGCAAACCACAAACCGCAGACCGCAAACCACAAACCTCAGACCACAAACCTCACACCGCAAACCACAAGCCTCAGACCTCAAACCACAAGCGTGGTTGACCAGGTGTTGACAGCTGCAGTCATCTCATAACAACCACGTGATGTCACACAGGGTCCGAGCTTCGTACGACAGAGGGCGCTATAGGACTTGAATTGCGGCGCTCAGGACGTCTCACGTGTGATGTCACAGGGTTCGAGCTGCGTCCGACAGAGGGCGCTCACGTGATGTCGCACAGGGTTCGTGCTGTTTCCGAAAGAGGGCGCTGCGCTCGGTCACATGACGGTCACTTCTTTTGAATTTGAATCGCTGCGCGGTAAATGCCCCTTTTATTCGATAAAAAAGGCTCCGCGGCTGGCGGGGAATCGAACTCGTGACTTCGTGCTCACCAGCCCGACGCTCTACCCCGGAGCGACGAGCACATTGCTTCCGAGAGCGCTTAAGTCGGGTTAGTTGTTCGTGTGTGTGTGCAATTCAGATCACGTGTTTTCCTGCCACATGGCTTTTGTAATGCGGTGAAAAACAGGATGCTTTATTGTCGCAGGTTATGTAACGATGGTCGTGTGACGTAATGCATCGCTTGTCTCTAACGTTGCTCGTCTTCCTATCACGTGATTTCGCGCGCGCGCGATTCAAGCGGTGTTCGCGGGTGCTCGTCACCTCGGGAATGGCTTTCGTAATCTGGGTGGTGAAAACAAACAAACAACCCCACACAAAATTTGAACGCGTCATTGCTCCAGGTCATGTTACGAAGCCTATCTATAGAATTCCATCATGCAGGAAGAAGTCTAGACAGGTCTCGTATATGCCTCGAGAGATCGGAATGTTATTTTTTTTCATATGTAAATGAAGTACATTGGTTTGACGCTCCGCTCGTTCGCTTTTGGTCATTCAGCTGTCGCATTTGGGCACCCGAGTTTTGAAATAAATACAAAAAGGACACAAAGCGAGGGTGGATCTTTTTCTTTTTTTTATTCAATATGCATGCATCTAAGATATTTTCAAAACATGAAGAAACAGATGGCGCGCGACAGCTCTTTATACAAATATCAAACACTTGGTGTTTGGTGTTTGATATTTGCTTGAAACACATCTGCTTGAAATGAAAAAAAAATCACTTCACGAGAGGCTTCAATGTCCGAAAGGAAGAGTTGAAACGCCGTCAGAGTCGATGAAGCGCTTGTTGTCGAACGGGTTGAGTCCTATCTTCTCCACGACAACAGCCTTGTTCTCGCACAACTTACGACCGATGGTTCGCTGCGTGTCCTTGTGCAGAGTTTGTTGCTCGAGAGTTTGAACGTAGAGCTCGTAGGTTAACTTACGGGACTCGCACCTTTTCACTCCTTTCGCCCTCACGTAGTGCTCTCGCGAGGCTAGTTCCATCGAACAGAGTTTTGGTTTTAAACAAACAAATCCAAGAATGTGATCTTTTGGGAGCTCGTTTTTGAACACTCCTAGCTTCATTTTGTTTGCGGGAGAGAACGAGGGGTGATCGGCTGGGTACCCAGAAGTATCCAGGTGAGTTTCGGCAAGGGTCGCGAGCTTCGGGTCTACATTCGGGTCGGTGATTTGGAGGATGAGCGAGTCCGTGTCGCTGTACGCTGCGCGAGCGTCGGGGAGAACGCGCCTGACCTGCTTGTAGAAAAATTCGTACATGACCAGTTTGGACATCACTAGGAGAGAGAAGCCCGCGTACACGGGTTTGTTCAAGTGTAGGGTTCTCTGGGAAAACTGAAAGATCACCACGGTCAGGCTAATTGCCGCAAACTGTCTGAGGTTAGGTTTCTCTAGGTTTTTAAGCACTTCCTCCTCGCTCACGCTAATGACAACGTTATTGTACTGATGGGGGTTTTCGATTGTCTTACTATAAATTGAATTCATAATGAGCTTAGATAGGTTCTTTTCAAAATCATTTGTCGCCTGTTTTAGGAGGTTGTGGTTAAAGTCGTTAAAATCTTTCAGAAATGCCCTCTGCGAAAACTTCAAAACGCGATGAATGACCTTTAGTTTTAAGCCCAACTGCAGATACAGCTTGAGATTTCGATAGTGAATAATGTAATTGCGTTTCGGGTAAAAGGTGAGAAGCAGCTTTCGCTCAGACTCTCGCTGGGGTAGGTGAAATTTTTCGACGAGCGCTTTTTGATAGGGTGAGAGCCATTCGAGCGGGACTCCTCGTTTCTCGGGAGCCAGGGGAAAGTCCGCGTGACAATCGTGTAGTTCTCGAGGGTAGTCAAGGTCCACCTCTAGAATGTAACCCTCGGGCGCGTCGTCGGAAACCTGCTGGAAGTAGAGAGCATCGATTTCCTCGCGGTCTAGCTAGCGAAAATCTGCGCATGGAAGGGATTGTCGCATGGTGGAAGCGTAAGGGCCGTTCATGTCGAGGTCTAAAATTTGAGAAACCACCGTGTTATGATCGAAACATGCGGTTCCTGGCACGTTAGCTCTCGTGTTACGAATGGCACATTGATCGATTCCTCCTCGCAGACCCGCTTCGATGAAGAGATACGCATCCACGTCGTCCAGCAGCTCCAGTTTTACCCCAGTCTGTTTAAGTGCGCAGGCGAGACTGAGCGCGGGGAGGGAAACGTAGTGAAGCGGATCGAGCTCGTACGTGTGTAAAGTCCATTTCCTGAAATTTTGGAACACGTCGGCGAGAAGTAGACAGCCGAGTTGCAGGAAGCAATCACTGTATTCTCCTAGGCTTTTGAAATTAAATGTTTCAAAGACGGTTTGGGTGTGGCGGTAGTCCTCCTCTGAAATTTGACTGTCGTTAAGCTTGTTGTAAAACGACTCCCGGGACGGTAGCTCGGGCTCCCGGTAAGCCTCGAAACTGGTCACGTAGTTGTAGGGAAATACGCCTTTCCGCGCCAGAAGCTCAACGTGTTGCGGAAACGCCTGCGTTAGACAGCACAGGTTTTCTAGTCCTTTGGAACGGAGGTCCTGAACCAGCGCGTCCAAGCTGGCGGGGAGAAAGGCCAGACTGTCGAGAAACTGCAGGTTAACCACGTCGAGTCTCTTAAATTGTTGGCAGCTAGTGGCGAGCACTTTAATATCCCTAGACTCAAATAAGTCGAGTTTCGGTAGGATAAAGGCCAGGTCATACGAATTGTTGTGCGCGACTCTCAGATTTAAATTGCATCCCTGACACAACGACTGCCTGTACGATCCGCTGAAGTGGTCGCGATCTCTCACTTTTCTCTTTCGATTTCCGAACGATTCGCCAGAAATCGCGCAGTGAGAGGCCGACGCATGAGCCTCTTCGTTCACGCTCACCATTGGCACTTCCTCACTTCGAATCCATTCGCCTTGAGCTTTGACATTTGATTAAGAATTGAAATGAACTTTTCCACGCAGTCCTCGCCCCGATACAAAAACTGCTCGACGATGCGCGAGTCCCTGGATCGGATTACGAGTATGCAAAATGAACTGGGTACGTGCTTCTCGTAAGCCTGGCCCATGTCTTCCGCTTCCAGAATTGCCTCGAAATTGTAGACGCAAAAGTAGGGGAAAGGTTCCAACGTGTGTGGGCTCCGGAAATACAGCGCGTCCCCCTTTGCAGGACACACTGTTCGGACTGCCTTATTTTCTTTACACAGCGATAAATGACTTCCCAGCGCAGTGCGAAAGCGAAAGCCCATCATACACCTTTTACAGCGAAAACGGTGACAGTGGCTGTTCGCGAACAGTCTTGCAATGTTGGTGATTAGAACAAAGTGATCGTCTATTAGGAGCAAATCCACGTGCTTCTCCCGCTCGCTATCGTTGACTTTGAGCGGGTAGACGAACCTTTGTTCTCGATCGTAACCGTACACGTTCACGGACACGGAGTTTTTTTCTCTCGAAAGCCTGCACGTCTTCCGGAAACGTCACTGGATAGCTGGTGGGGAACCAATACTTGGTCAAATGTTCTCGGTAGCAAAAAGCTCTTGATCGATTATAGGGTACGGGATGGAGACCGGCGAGCACAGAAAACACAGAGCACATGTTTCTTTCCGAGTCAGTGAGTTGCTCGGTCACATTCACTAGGCACTTTCTGCTTGGGAGTTCCCCGGGTAACACAAAGCTCGCACAACCGACCGTGGGTGGAATGAAAGGTCCAACGGTGATGGTGCAGGTCTGAATGGCCTGCAATGGTCTGAACGCGAACGTGACTTCACACGTGACGGGACCTCGCTGAGCTCCGATTGGTCACTGGCTAATGCCCTGTGGGCGGGGCCATCGAAGCCCACTGCCTGGCATTGGTCACTGGAATGGGAGAGATGGAAAGGGCCACGCACTACATCGCTGTGATTAGTTGGATTGGGCTTGGCCCCGCCTCCTGCGCTGTGATTGGTCGCATCGGGTTAGGCTCCGCCCCCTTGGGCGTTGATTGACAGCTGTGCAAACTGGTACAAGTTTGTTACTACTATACCGTGTTGCGAAGGTAATCCATACGTTTATTTGAGCTTCAAATCACACAAAACAAGGATATAGAATCGATGAGAGTCCCTTTTCGACGACAGCGTTCGTCACCCCTGCCTCGGAAAACTAGGAGATGACAAGGGAAGAGATTGACCTCTTAATCTAAAATTGACGTCAGCGATCAAACCATAATACGGCAAGGGTCTACAAGGGTCGCGCGGGCGGGTACTCCATCCAGCAAGCCAGCCGGTCGTGGGCACATGGTCTCGGGCAAGGTCTGTCGGAGCAACGATTCTGCCGAGCTCGTTCGGTCGGTGTCATGGTTGCCGTTGTCACTTTTCCCGGGAGTTTGAGGATCCAGCGTTCGTGTTCGTCGTGGCCGGTTTTGAGTACTTCCTTCTTTTTTCTTGCTGCTTGCGCACCAAGTAACTGAGCGGCGTTGTCGGTCATGTTGATTTGATCGTAGAAAGCCGGCTCCAGAGCTGTTCTCATACGTACATTTTTGGAGTAAGATCGTTTTGTGAATCTGGCCTCGGTTCTTTAGCGCGTGGCACTGCAACAAAAAAATAACGCGCCAGAACCGCCGTCTCCCCACGCCCCAACACTGGACACAACAACAACCCGCTACAAGCTCTCCGCAAAATGTAAAAAGAAAGAAAGTAGTTTTGCTTGTTTTTACGTTTTCGGCAGTGACGTCATGGACGTCGCTGCCCCGTATCGACCTCTGAAAAAGGCGTTCCCGGGGGGGGGGGGGTGTCACGAGACCTCGGGGCAGTCACGTGACTTGGGGTGACGTGAGCTGGGGGTGACGTGACTTGAGCTGTCACGTGACCTTGCGGGTCACGTGACCTTGTGAATCACGTGAAATTGCGGTTACGCCGACACCGACGCCGTTTAAGCCGGAAACGGGCGCTAAAGAGCTGCGCTCTAAAACATATTGCAGCAATCCCTTTCTGCATGATTAGTGTTCTGTGTCTAGCAACAATCATTTCCTAGCAAAGATCACGATTATGACGCAATAGTTCACGGAAGTAGCAGGCGACACTCGTCGCTAGTTCTGGCAAACCGGCCGATACAATCTTGTTTCGCATTTCCCCGCTCTCTGTCGAGAATGGGGGGTTCGCTTCAACCAGCAAAATATGGCCGGCGATGGCTGTTTACAGAGCAGTCGTGCCTGTCGCCATCCCCCTCGCTGTCTTCGCGGGCGATAATATCAGGCACAAAGAGGCACACTGAAAAGAGCAGAACCACCAAATTCTCGAGCCCTGCGTAAATACAATAGGGCGTAAACACTGTCGCCATGTTAACCTAGGAAAGGTCAACATGGCGGCAGGGTTTACGTTTTTGGTAAGAAAAAGCATGGCGTGTGGTATGAGCCGGATCCTTACACAAGGTGCAAGGTGAGCATGAGAACCTGTCTGAGGCCCTAGTTTACTTCACGATAGACGAGCTACACTGTTTGCGCCAAGGTTTCCAAGCACAAGGACGTGATCTCTGTCATGCTCGACGGGGAGAAAATGTTCGTGCCAAAGCGCTTCCTGAGACGCTCAATTTGAGATGCCTTTCGTGTATACAAAGACAAGCATCCTGGTTCCGGCGTTGGGCTAACGAAACTTTATTTCTCTCGCCCTAGATGGGTAAAATGTATTCCACACGAGGAAGTGTGTGTTTGTGTGCGCTGCGCCAATTATTCTCTTTGTACTGCCGCTGTTGAGAACGTTACAGGCTCAACGTTCAACACTGGTGGAATGAACTTAGAATTTCTGTGCGACCCACTAACGAGTCAGTGTCTTTAAGGAGACTGTGATCACTGCCGAAAAAGCCAGTCTCTTAGACTACATAAACTTCATATCCCAGAGGATGAAGAGATTCTGCTTACAACAAGGGAGTCCAGCGGCCTTGTGAGAAAATAAGAACAAGAATTGGATCCTGAGACTTTTCTAAAAGTCATTCACGTAACGGTTGAAAACTGGATATTTCACAACTATATAGACACACGCAAGATAAAGCAATCTACGATGAAAAGCAGTGCATGCAGCGCGGGAGCATTTTCTTTCATTTTTCACTTTGCTGAAAACTGGACCATCGTGCTTCCTGACCAAGTTAAAGCATACCACTGAATAAAAAAGAAGTTACAATATTTACATGTGTGGTGACGACAACAAAACCTATAAACGGCGTTGGTATCATCAGTGAGGACCTGTGTGACGACGTCGCTCTCACGTGCTTGGCTATAGAAAAAGTGAAAGAGTGTGTTGAAGACAACGTTGCGGCATACTCGCACGTGACGCACGTAAGTGACGGGGCCGCCAGTCATTTTAACAATCGCTACCAGCTTCACCAGTTTGCAAAGAATGATTGCCCACAAGCCCCGTGCCTATTTTCTGCATCTGCACATGGGAAAATTCCTGGGAGGGTGTTAGCGGAGTCGTGCAGCACCAGGCCACACTGAACAGCCTGAGGAAGTTTCAATAAACGCAATTCAGAAGCAGGACAATGGTGAACATTCCATTTGAGAAACTGGGTGCATCCAGTCAATCTGGACGAAAATTACCTTGCTTCCGGATCGTCAACAAAAAAAAGTGAAAAAAAAGAAGAGTGGTTGATGGTGCGCGTTTTTCGTGGCATTCAGTCTTGGCACGCGTGGCGGCTGTGCAATTCATTAACAGAAGGAACCTGTGACATATATCTAGCACGGACAGTCGGATCTGGTTAGAAAAATCTTTATTAAATAGGTGCATCAAGGAAAGCCTTAGTGTAGAGTGCCGAATTTGATGCCCAGAGGACTGCTCATTTTTAATGCAGGGACATCTTATTTATCACAATTTTCTACGTGGGGTATTTAACCTACTGTTTTACTTTATGATGGCTTATAATCTTTATTTGATCACCTTATGAGAATCACGAAACGTTATCCTTGCGCAGGATAAAATATCTCGTCTTGCCACGATCCATTCGTACACCGAGATTATCGAAGCTCTTACAGTCTGGCACAGTGGAACCTCCCCCCCCCCCTTAAATGGTTTGTCTCCGGAAATACATAACTAACCTAAACAATTTTAGTATTCTATCATTTGTTTTGTGTGTCGAAGTAAAGTTGTTTTTTTATTTTAAATATAAACTACACCGGAAAGTAAAACTTGACAATGCATCATCTTTTCTCGAATCACCAGTCTCTAATAAGATACCTGTTTGTACTCTGTATGTAAAATACTGTATATAGTTTATCCTCACCTTTAGTGCGTGACCAATCGCTCCAGCTGTAAGTGACCTCATCTGAATAAAAATATATGAAATTTGTTTGTTAGTTTCCTGAAACTGGAACTCAGAGTCACTTCCCTTACAGAGCACTGCTTAGTGTAGGCTTTGAAAAGGACCCTAATTTGGGGAGTTGTTTCTTATTTCTCAATGAAATAATGCAACATGTTTTTAATATAAATCAATGCGAAATAGAGTATAGCAGGGTACCCAAATTTAAAAAAAACAATCGAAGGTGTTTATTTTTTTTTGCATCGGAAATATTGGTTGTTTGATTTTCTTTCCATGTTTGCCTAAATATATCCAAACTATCGTATCACTCAAATACCTTGTTTATTCTTAAAAAAAGAGCCATTGTTTAGTAGAATACCGCCTACAAACTTTATGATAATGATTAAATTATTTCATGAGATGCAGGCCTCCACATTTTGCCTTTTGTTGTTTGAGCAGTCATGTTTGCAATATAAAAAAAAGTAATAAAACCTAAATAAATATCCTTACTGTATATTACAAGCAAGCTATTCCCATAGGTTGTTTCTAAAAAGTATTAGAATTTTCCTAACTTTATTATTTTAGTTTTTCACTTTCAAACGTGTCCTTTTCATCAGTGCGCGTTAATGCAGCTCTCCACCTCTTCATGCCTTACGATTTTTCCTGTCCCCAATTTTTTTATTCTCATCTATACTGCGTGTGGATTTGTTTATACCAGACACTAGACAATAGCATATAAAAACATTAGTTGATTTAAAAATGTCGACCAGCCACCCTTTGGTCAATCCTCTCTGAAATCACCCTACAATACTTATTCTGACACCGTCATCAAGTAAAGAAGATAACTATATCGCAATTCGAGACGAGCAGCGGCGGCGGAGCACAATTTTGTGCATCCCGCGGATTTACCCTGCGCCCCTTGGCCTAGCGAGATAACTGTTTTGCTTGTCAACTGTCCAAGCATTAAAAATAAGGCCGATTCACTCGCTGACCTTTTCGTTTCGGTACAAGCTCACATTATCATTGGCACTCATTTCTGGCTGGATGATAGTGTCAGTCATGCTGAAGTTTTCTCTTCCACATTTCAAGTTTACAGACGCGACCGGGACATCCATGATGGTGGCGTTTTACTATTCGTTGATATATCCTTCCCAAGCAAACCTGTAGAAACTGATGATGATTGTGAGACTGTCTGGCGCAAGGTCATGTTTCACAGTGGTAAACATATCTCGCTTGGTGCTTTTTTATCGTAGCCCCAGTGGGGGCAGCTTTTCTCTCTTCAAATCGCTTTCTCAAACAATGTTGAGTTTAAATTCGAATTGTTTATTGGGTGGTGCATTCAATATGCGTGATATACAGTCGACTAACAATTCACCCGTTCTTACTTGCCGCTCTGTACTTTCCCTTGAATTTAGTACTATGATCGTCACTAACAGTCTTTGTCAGTTTTTAGATTTCCCCACACGTCGTGCAGGTGACTGTGCATCAACGGTTGACTTGCTTTTTTCCAATTTCACCAGTTTAGTCCAACCAGTCTTACGGATTCCAGGTATAAGTGACGATGACGGTATCATTGCTAAAGGTTCTTTTGGACGACCAATGGTCGTGCTTTCTCCTACAGGAAGGGTGCACATTTTCAATAAAGGTAATTACGGCTGAATTACGCATAATATGGAAGATACATTTGAGGAGTGTGTGGCGATCAGTGCCACGTCCAGTGTTGAAGATCTTTACAATCTATTTAAAACAACTGTCTATCACTTATTGATTGCCACATACCGTCAAAAATAGTTTCGGGTAAAAAAAGACACAGCAAGCCGTGGTTTACCAACGAGATCAAGCGCTTACTGAATCAAAGCTGTCGCCTCTTTCGGAGGTACCTAAGCCAGGGGACCGATGAAATATTTAACAGTCTAGATATTCTGGGGAAGGAAATTAAGCTGAAAATGAAAAGTGCCAAGGAACGCTTTTATTCCTCCCTACGTGAAAAGCTTAGGCGCAGTCCAAAGGAGATGTGGAAGTTCGTAAAATCTAATACCAAAGAAGATAGCACTATCCCTCAATCAGTGTTTGCAGTTAATACAACCAGCTTCCCGTAAATTTGAGGCAACGTCAGATATCACTGACTGTATCGCATGATGGAGTTGTAAAACGTCTTTCTGAACTAAAACTAACTCTTCCACGACGCCAGATCTTATACCTTTTTTTGTTTTGACATCTTGTGCACCCATTATTGCATAGTTTCTGGTTGTCTTGTTTCGTTTTTCTCTGTCGTCAAAGAAAATGCTTCAGGAATGGAAATTCGCGAATGTTGTTTCTGTGCATAAGAGTGGCCCCGTTCTTTGGTTTTCAACTATGGACCCATTTCACTAAGCAACGTGTGTTGCAATACTCTTGAACATATTATTTACTCTAACATATTTCACACTTGCAAGCAAATAACGTTTTTGTCCAGTTTCAACATGGCTTTAGGCCAGGCTTCTCTTGCTTCACTCAGTTAGTCAAAGTTTCGTATGATGTGTTTTCTTCTTTTGATTTTGGGAAGCAGGTTGATTGTTTAATGTTAAACTTCAGTAGGGCTTTTAATACCGCGCCACCCTTGTTATTGCTTTTAAAACTCTCATCTTTAGGTTTCACTGTTTCTGTCCTTGGTAGGATAGCAGCCTATCTTACCGGTCGCTCCCAAAAAGTATTCATGAATGGCTCAGAGTCTCAGTTTGTTTCACTAACGTCGGGTGTTCTCCAAGGATCCGTGCTTGGTCCACTTCTGTTTTTAACATTTATAAATGATATTGGCTACGGAACTACCTCCGAAATAAGAATATATGCATATGATTGTGTGTTATACATGGATATAACTAACCAGAACGATTCTCCCACTTTGCAAACTGATCTTGATCAAATACTCACATGGTGCAACAATTGGAAAATAAAACTGAAATTGGCGAAGTGTAATTGTATCCGCTTTAGCATAAAGCGTCTGAACATACAGACTAATTAATATCTAGCTGCAAATCAAATTACCTTGGCGAAGGATATGAAGTATTTGGGTGTTAATTTTCATCTAACCTAACGTGGACTCGTCATGTTGAATTTATAACAATGAAAGCAGGACGTGTACCTAACTTTAAAAAGATAAACGTTACAAGCAAAAAGCGCCGAAAAAATACCGGGACACAGACGAAAGGAAACAGGACAAGGCATGCAGGTGCGTGTTTAACGTAGAAACGTTAAACACGCACCTCGTGACGTCAAATAAATACTGTACATTTATAACGTACTTTCTCTCTTAGAATATGCTTCTGTAGTATGGGATTGCAACACTAAAACCTTAACTAATAAACTTGAGGCCGTCCAAAACCTCTCTGTCCCTTTTGTTACGAACTCTTATCATTTTGATATCAGTGTCACGGCAGTAAAAAAAAAATCATTGTCTAGGGAGTCGTTCGAAATTCGCCGGGGGTTATCAAGGTACTCTTTTCTGAATAAAGTGATTCGTGAACGTTCAGGCATTGTTAGGAACATCTATCTAAAATCACCTCCTTTTACTTACCAGAGATAGGACCACACAAAGAAAATACGGGAGATACCATGCCGCACATCTGTCTTTATATCGTCATTTTTCCCACGAACAATAAATCAGTGAAATAGACTCCCCGAAGCAGTGGTTTCGGCTTCGGATGAAATATTTGATTGTCTTTTAAGTTGTTACTCACACGAGAATGATCCACGACTAATGAATTATTTTGAATTGTGCTGATGTTAGAAGCTTACTGTAAATACGTGTATGTTGTGTTCAATTTTTTTTTTTGTAATTTCACATTGTAATATTTTAGCAGGTGTCACTATGTATTGATATTTTTTTGTATTTCCATTTGTGTATTTGTTGTGTTTTCATGTTAGTTACACCCCTACAATAATGCTTCCAGGGCGAAATGTAGGTAACGAATGAAGACAATAATGAAAATATATGGAGGGGCGGGTAATATGCACGGAAATACAGTAACGACGGCCCGAAGCCCGTACATCCAGTCCGTGGACTGTCGAAAGATCGGGGCATTTCCGCACCACCGTGAAGCGAAGCGAGCCCGAAGGGTCATGTTGGAAGGTGTGAGAGGACACCTGCCATGAGGAGGAAGAGGGCACGCTCCAAAGCCTGGTGGGAGACAACAAACGGAACGTTCGTTATTGACCTGCTTCAGCACTATCATTCACCCAATGTTTTGTGGTTTAGAGATCTTTGTTTATTACGCTTAGACTTTTGAAGTAATCACACATTGATGCAAGACAATGTGTTAACAATATCAACAGAAAAAGAGCATGGGAGTTTAAATGCATACCAAAACAATACGGCTCAATGGTTTCTAGCTCTGGGAGGCCACACTTACTGACCACATCTCATTGCGCAATGCGTGGCACCTCTAGCGGCCACTCCTGGTTGTTGGTAAACATGAGTTTGTGTATACTTCACAGCATCAGTTGATATGAAACACTAACATATCAGCAGTGTTAATCTGCTGCGGTCTATTTGCCCTCAGGAAGCCATGTTCTCTTCCCCAGGTCTCCCTGCTGGCACCTTGGATTCAGGGGGTTGGTATGTTCGTGTAAGTCAGCCACGTGACCCACCAGGGAAGTCCACTTCGGGAGGATCTCGTCCGGCGCTCTATCGCTCAATGCCGCGCACCAATAAAGCTGCTCGACAGTTGCCTGCACCGAGTCTTAGAGTCCCACAAGAGACTACAGTTTCCCAGCTGAGACCAAGCGTTTCTTGATGCCTGAAAAGTGAAGCATTCATTCTGCTAAGCACCAAGCTTAGAGTGCCAGAAACCACAGCTTTACAAAATAAGGAGTTCATATTTTAAACACGAAAAACAAGAAAAACCCAATTATGGCCCATTTTCTCACGTATACAAAAAACATGGCGATATCTCACTCTCGGACACTTTCCTGTATTGAAGAACTATCGGCGAGCGTAAAGATCGTGCCCGCTGTCTTTGATACTGTGCAAAAAGTTATGGGATAAAAGAAACATCTAAACCCAAGCGTTTTGGGCTGCGGATCGGGCCGCCGGGCCACTCTGGATCAGAGGCAACGTGGTTTCGCACGACCTGGCGAGCGAGATTGTTTCGAATCGCTATGGGGACGCCACCGCGCTTCGCCTCACCAGAGCTTGCCAACCGCGACCGGACCCAGAGGCCAACACCGAGGCAGGAGGTGCTCGTCCTGCACCATAACCGTGTCCTCTGAGCTCTCGGCTTCGTTCGTGCTTGCGCCGAATCCTCTAGGCACTCCCTCGGACGCGCAAGTCATATTTTGCGAGGCTTGGACGAGGGCCGCCCTCACCGAGCAGCTCAGCTATATTCTGCTCACTTAGTTTGACAATAAAAACTCTCGGTTCTTCTCTGGAGAAAACTGCGGGCGACCACACGAGACTGCACTCCGCCACCGCCGACGAGGTTGGCCGCCGCCATGTTCTCAGCTGCTCAATCTCTTCCTCAGCAAGCGCCTTCCCATAATCATCCCCGTTCCGAAATGCGATCCGACCCCCGTTTACATGGGTTGAATAAATGGGCATTGGCCATCTCATTTCACCTCTGTCTAGCGACTTCAATGCGATGCGCTTCCCTAGCGCAATATTCCATTTACATGACCGCATTGAATGCGACAACTTGAGTCGATGCGACTAAGTCGCATTCATGTAAATGAGGATTATGTTTCATTTTAGGTTGTACCGCAGCAAAGACCTTGCCAGGCTTGGCAGCTACTCCTGCTGCGCGAAAGGTTGTGCCGCCGAGCTGTCGCCATATAGCAAGTACCTCGCGCTTGTAAATTGTTTTGCATTCAACATAAGCTGAAACAAAGCACAGTGACAGGCGTGACTAAGGGCGTTCTGTAATTGAATTTTTTTTGTTTTTGCGAAACCTGGTATTCTGATTACTTGTGGCTCACCTTTTTCAACGAGCCAGCATTCAAACATGTGCCAAATAGGGGTACAACTTTGCAAGGAATGACTTGTTCAGGGAGTGGCGATCATTGATGATTCCCCCCACAGTCAGTTCATTGGCTTCAATATTCACTAGAGTTATTTTATGCCTTCGAGCTCCATTGCCCTGCTGCCCTTCGTCTCGGTGGACTGTTTGTTTTGTTCTCTGTTCCACACCTGATAGTCAATTTGCAACGATTTTTTAAATGAAAACCGTGTGGTTTTTGCGCTGTTTTTCAAAATGGATTCATACCAACTAGCAAAACTCTCCATTCTAGTAAACATATATCCTGGACATGCTTTTTCTTCAACCTATATGTATACTGCAAGCTTTTTTGGTTTATGTGAACATCCATGGGAGTTCAGCACTTAGGTTTGAATCCTCGCCAACGCAATCATGGCATTCACAACTCGTAATTCATATTTGTTTTCATTTCAAATTGAGGGGTTGGAATTCTCGGAGTCATGAGTATAAATATGGAAGGCACATGTACACTATAAGGTAGGTTCGCAAAACACCTTTTTAATTTCAATTGTCCGTGCATGGGCAAGTTGAAGAATAGCTTCTGACATTTTCCGAATTTGAACTCCGGAACCATAGTTATGGACTTATTTAGGTCACATAGACCCCTGGCGGTTCAGCAACAAGGACAGTTTGGCTGCCGATAAGCCGCCTTCTCAAAAGCGGGCTCGTACTAACCTTGAATGAACGCCATTTAGTGTAGAAATAAAGTGCCGGCCGATTTACCTTTACAATCGGACTATGGGACCTTTGTTTTTAATATTTTACTTATTCCCCACATCAGAACCTGTCCTTTAACCTGCCAACTTCTCCGGTAGGTGCAGTCAGCCACAAAGCAGAAGAATAAGAACTAACTGAAAACGCTGCCTCAACGCTTAGAAACTCATAGGGCGACGGTTCACCCACATGGAATGCGGCGAGTCTTCGAGCTTGAAGTATGTGCCATGAACCCTTTATATACCTCTTTGCTCAGACAGTTGGTACCTTCCCACCAGGGTTGGGCAGAAATACTCGAAAATGTATTTGGAAATACAAATACTGGGATACATTAAAATAGTAGCCAAAATACTGATACTAAAATACATCTGTAGAAATGTATCGCGATACGTATCGGAAATACATTTTAAATAGAGGCAAAAAGTATTTGGAAATACAAATACAGGAATACATTTTAGGGAGGGCAGAAATACAAATACAGAAATACTGATACTGCAATACATTTTTCACATTTGTTAGAGACGCCAACTGAGATGAAGTTTGAAGTGGAAGTTTTTGATCCCGAAATTACTTTCCCGTATACAGGCTTGGCACTTTGCCTTGAAGGTAGTGGTTTCGGACGACGAGGAATCTTCAATGGGCTCAAAACAACGTTCCATCAAGGACTGACCGCGGTCCCTTCCCTGACATCCTGCCTGCCTGACGAGGAATGCGAAAAGACTTCGACTTCTAAATAAATTCTGTCAGCCTGATTCCCATCAAAACATCACCACGCCCCTGTCCAATAAGGACGTTTCTGACAACATTGATCACATGACGTCACGGTGGAATGAACTGGTATTCTTTATCTGTAGGTGTTGCCTTGAACATGAAACTTTACCACGCTGGTGTATCAAAGTGCAATAGGTATTTTCGTTGTAGGTTATATCGTTGAAGATCATGCAGGCAGTGTCATTTGGAATTTTTGAGAATAGTGGACCACCTGAAGCATCCTGGAACACGTGTCTCATCTTCGGTTACGGTTGGAAAAACGATACGATGGCATCCCTGTTGTGAACGTCCTTCCTGCAAACCCTCCGCCGCCAACGCATGGATTGCAGTCATCAAGTTTTGCCTAGCATCACCCAAACAAAGACCTCGTGGATTGCGACCTGATATTGCCGGCACAGGTGCGAGCTCTCCGAGAAACAGCGCGCTCGAGACGAGTAGCAGGTGTACGAAGGCTGGGTCGGCACAGCGAGGCCACGTCTGGCCTCCTTCCTGGGTTTCGGATCCCCAGAGCACTGGTTCACGTTCACGTCTTCTGATGACGTATCCTTGAGCCGTGCAGTATTACGGGCGCAGCCGCAGACGCATTCGAATCACGGTGATTTGAATATGTGTGAACTTCACTGCGTGAGTCATCCTACTATTTCAAGTCAACCACCGCCAGTCTCGTGCTGCAACGGACTGGGTGTGACTCAGCATTGCCGGCTGGGTGTACTGTGCACGCTAAGGCAAGAGATACATTTATAAGCGGACATTGATTGCCAGCAAACAATGACTCAAGAAATTCCTACCTAAGGACCTGCGGCAGAAGATGCTCTGACTCCAATACTGGCACGCCACCTGGTTCGAGTCCCCGACTACGCAACACTTCTCAGAAGAGAGAGGAGGACGCATAGAAAAATAGTTTGGAGAATCGGAAGGATCCTTGGTCAGTAAGCAACAATGCCCCAGCATCTCTCAACCCTGATGCCCTAAGAAATAAAAAAGAAATGCGTTCGGACTTTTTTTTTTTTTTTGGGGGGGGGGAGGAGTATTTCTCAAGAAATGTAACGAAATACATTTCATCCTGATTGTATCGCGATACAAAAGAACATTCAAAATGTATTTCGATACAGGAATACAGATACTGGTGAAAAAAAATGTATTGCGATACAAAAATACAGATACGAAATGTATTTCTGAAATACTATCGCAATACATTTGTATCGCGATACTGCCCAACCCTGCTTCCCACCCAAGGAGTGTGTTAAAAATAGGTGCAGAGAATGCCTCTCAACTCTACTACCTAGCATATGTTTTGGCATATAAGTTGTGTTGCTTTCCTAAAATTTTTGCTAGTGCATCTTACACAGAGGTGCGCCTTACACCGCTTTTCTACAAGTATAAACCGTAGCTGTGCAAGGCCATATCAACAGTTGAGACGAAGGAAAAGCCGCAGAGCCTGTAGTTTGTATTGCATCGTACAGACGTAGATTCATTAGATGTAGCCTTCGGGTACTGCGAATCAGCTTTTACTTACAAACAGCACCTTGGTAATATGTCGGCTTCCAGAAGAACTTGCACCCGGCACATCAGAACAAAATTCCCGTGGTAGTTCATTTCTCTCTTGATTCGTTTGCAAGAACATTGAAACTGGCTTCCTATTGTACTTATATTACAATACACATATGACAGGTTATCAATGCAGTTATGCTTCGCGGTCCGTAGAAATATATCCCACCTATACAAGTTTGCAAGTGCAGCCACGAGGCGCCGCCATCTTGCTCAGTTGGGGTGCGCAATCTGGGCCGCGGCTATAGTCTGATTACGATGCCTTTCCAAGGCGTCGTAATCAGATTATATCCGCGGCCAAGAGCGCCCCAACTCAGCAGGATGGCGGCCCCCTTTAGGCCGTACATACAAACATGTATATATAAACCCTTTTGTAAAAAATAGCAGTTTATAGGAGCGTGTGACTTCCAGACAGAAACATATGGTACATCCAACGCATGTACTAAGCCATTCAGGATCCAATATGAGTGTTGAGCCTGAAATATTGACACCTACAATAAACCCCTCTCACAGGTAAGGAAAATGTAAGAAATGGCATACCTGTCTAATTGCTGGTAGAAGGAAGGCACCCTGAATCTTAAAGTATGTCTCGTACGAGAAAGAGGGCACGCCCATCTGGCTGAGGAGCCTCATCACTTTTTTGACGATGCTCTCAGAGAAGAGCGTTGCTATAGCTGGGAGCACAATGCCTACGGCCCTCCAATTCACAGATGGTTGGCTGGTTCAGGTGTGTAGGTGGCCATAGTTGCACATTCTGTGCACCCGGAGACACGTCCCTTTGATCTTCCTCTATGCGAAGCGGCACAGTGCAGTGCACGCCGGACAATTACCCAGTAGCTCGTCCAAACAAGATTCAAAAGTAATAGACTTTCGTTCCGAGACGTAGTCGATGCTTTTGCTGCTCTCATGCTGACTGAGTGCGCTGTCACATGCGGTGTTTGACTGTGCATCCCTGGAATTTGAAAAAAATAGGCAACCTCTTACTCACACATCCACTCATACTCTTTACTAAAGATTACATATATCTGACAGATCACAAACTCAGAAATCCGGTGTCAGACGTCAACATGAGAAACTACCATCAGAGGGGAAGTATAGGCTGTCTGCTTCCTCGTGTGGCTGTGGCAGCAGCGATGGACACACTTCAACAGATTCTTCCCGGCCTGCACTTGGCAGCTCATTGTTTATTGTTGGCAGCTTTGGTGGGTCTGGTGGTGGAGCTGGTTGTCTGGGCACTAGCGGCTGTGGCAACAGTGCCAGCCCTTCAGGCAACATCCAATACAAAGTAGCCTGGGGGACATGATTTGGTGAGGAGCATCGTGGTGTCACGAGGACAGGACTCGTTTGGGACTGTCGTCATCAAGTATTCGTGGTGACTTGTATGCCTGTGCCATCATAACGTGTTGCAACGATCTAAACAATGCTGCCTTCTGGGAATTTTTTTTTGCAAATACCTACATTGATTTCTGTAGATGCCCGTGGTCTGCGTAGCAGCGTTCGCAAAGGTCAAGCTGAACCTGTTTGGAGTGACTGATGGACGGGGCTCTTTGCAACAGAGAAAATAAAGTGTTTTGCAAAACAAAATCATCCTTGGCTCATGAGGTCAGCAACAGACTAGATAATACAAAGTTGGCAAAACTAGGTACTGAAAAAGGTCAGCCGAGTGGTTTTGATTGGCGCTCATACCTGAGCTTGAACAAGGTTCTTCGATGACAGCACTTGCACCGTGCATTAGTTCATGTCCAGAGTCAAGACCTTGCCCTGTGTCGTCAGCAGAAGAGATTGACGATGTACTGACCTCTTCAGCGATGAGCGCGGCAATTGCTTGTGCCGGTGCCTCCATCAATTCAGCAATTATCTATAAATGATAGGCATAAAAACTTACAACATGCAAAGAAACATACTGTCAATATGCTGCAAACACCCAGGTTTCGCTCAAATAAAGGTGACTGGCACGAGCACTTATCTTCGCTCGGCTTATGTCACTCTGTGTACCCTCCTCATCTTGACATTGCTTGAACTGGCAAGCAAATAGCGCCGACAAGCGCACAATCATAACCACTGTAAGGTGAAACGTTCAAATGACGACCAAGATTAACTAGTGGCCTAGTCCCGAGTCAAGAAATTGAAGAAGCGCGTGTAATAGCCTCTTGATTATGGTGCCATATATCACGCCAGAGGAATGCCCAACTTGGGCAAAGGTCTGGCAAACATAAGGGCCCAACTTCGGCGCAGTTAGGTTTTTGCACCATGGCAATCATCAGTTGCTAAAGTACGGTGCCTAACTATAGCCTTAGTTGGGCGATCCTAGGGCATGCCAAAGTTTGGCTCTTCTCTCGTACGCCAGAGGGGCGCCAAAGTTGGTGCCATACTTCAGCCAAAACTGCCAAAGAAACGCCGAATTCGGATATTTCGAACATGCAAAGTTTAGCCTTTCTCTGGTCCGCCACAGTTCTGCTAAAGTAAGTGCCAGACTTGAACCATAACAACCAGAGCAACGCCTAATTTAGGTATTTCGGCCACACCAAGTTTGGCTTTTCTCTGGTCTGCCACAGTTGTGCCAAAGTAAGTGCCAGACTTGAGACATAACTGCCAAAGCAGCGCCTGATTTAAGTATTTCGGACATGCCAAGCTTGGCTTTTCTCTGGTCCGCCACAGTTCTGCCAAAGTAAGTGCCAGACTGAAACCCTAACTGCCAAAGCAACGCCTAAATTGGGTATTTCGGCCACGCCGAGTTTGGTTTTTTTCTTGTCCGCCACAGTTGTGCCAAAGTAAGTGCCAGACTTGAGCCATAACTGCCGCAGTAAATATTAATTTGGCGATTCGGGGCATGCCGAAGTTTTGCTCTTCTCTGGCTACCCACTGAAGTTCCAAATAAGTGCGAAAAGTGGCAAAAAAAAACCGAGAGGCCTGCTCAAGTTTGGAATATCTCTGGTGTGTCACACAAGTGCTCTTTTACTCGCCCCAGAAGAGAATTAAATAAAACAAGCGTCTGAAACACGATGGTCAGATGCCATCACCTCCGTTCCCAAGCAGCACGGGAATACTTTGCAGTATCGTGCCAGTACCGGCCGAAATATTGAAGGCGCAGAATGGAATAGTATACTGGACATAACCGATGTTAACAAAGCTTATGACATGTTCATTGAAGTTTTTAAAAATATGTATACTTCTTCGTTTCCGTTAAAAATAGTGAAGACAAACAAACATGCACGTAAGCCCTGGGTTACTAAGGAACATTTAAAATCGATGCGCATTAAAACTGCCTTATACCAAGCATTTTTAAAATCGAGGAACTTAGAAAAGCTTTCGGAATTCAAATCATTTAGGAACCGCCTAAATGCAGATTTAAGACGTGCAAAGCGCGTCTACTACATGCATCAGTTTGACTCCGAATGTATGAAACGCCCCGATTTGCTTTGGAAAAGAGTTTCTGCTCTTTCAGGTAAGACGCCCAATTACGAGAAAATAGAAAGCTGCTTATTAACGGAATAGAAAAGTGTGGCTCTCCTTTATCCAATGAATTTAATAATTTCTTCGTTAAGGTCGGCGCGGGAACTTATTGTAGTGATGCAGCTGAAAATATACCGAGAGTATGTGATTCTATCTTTTTTCATCCTACCGACGAAAATGAAGTATACTCTACTATAATTAATTTACGAAACAATTTCAGTACCGATGTTGATAACCTCAATATTAAACCCATAAAATATGTTGCTGATCTCATTTTGCCTTATATAACACACATTTACAATCTTGCTTTTTCACCTGGCGTATTTCCAATGAAAATGCAAATTGCTAAAGTCATCGCACTGTTCAAATCGGGAGATAAAAACAATTTGGGGAACTATCGTCCTATATCAATACACCCTGTTTTTTCGAAGGGATTGGAAAAGATTATACACTCCAGGATTACAAATTTCTCATCAAATCATAATCTTTTAGCGCGTGTCAGTTTGGAAGTCGAATTTATTGTTTATGCTGATGATACGGCTATGATCATTTCTGGTGTAAATATTGAAGAAGTTGTTGCTAAAACCAACAATGTTCTCTTCAAATTAAGGGTGTGGTGTGCAAATAATTCTCTCCGTCTAAATACTGATAAAAGTAAGGCTGTGTTTTTCCAACTACACTCAGGCACTCGGCTTAACTTATCCACTCCTCTGTATTATGGTCCAGATGTTATTCATTTTACTGATAAGGTTAAAACTTTGGGTGTGTTTTTTTCCTATAATATGTCTTGGAATGAGCATGTGGGGCACATCTGTAGTAAACTGTCAAGAGTAGTAGGCATACTAAATAAATATAGATATATTTTACCCACCAGTGTTAAACTTCAACTTTATAGGTCCCTTTTTTATCCCCACTTAACATACGCCCATCTTGTGTGGGGATCTACTGGTCTGACCAATTTTAACACACTCAGAGTTTTACAAAAGAAAGCTATTCGTGCCGTGGCAGATGTCCCATGGACGTCCCCCTCTCTACCTCTCTTTGAAAAATATAAAATAACTGACGTATCAGATATTTATCATCAACGTTTAATATTAACATATGAAGCTGCAACTCGCGGTAATCACGAAACGTTCCTGAGATTGGCTGACCTTCGTCCACATATTTCATTATACCAAACTCGTCTCATTCATCCATGGCAAATTCCTCAATCACGAACAAATTTTGGACATCAGAGAATAAAGCATTTACTTCCAGAATTGCTAAATCATATTGCATCAGTGGGATTCGACATCACTTCATTTAATAAAAGAGACATTTATAGCACTATTAAAATGTGTACATAGCCATTTCTGTACTTTTGAAGTGTACCTACCATTGTATAAATTTAGCATAGTGCATATCTTGTAATTTGTTTTATGATTTCTTAAATGTGAAGCTGTTGCTGTCTGCTCTGTAGGGGTGCCGAGGGCTCGTCAAGCTGTGCATACAGCTTTTTTCCTCGGCATCCCCCATCGTTCAAGGTGGAAATAAACAATGTTCAATGTTCAAAAAGACGGTTCCAATATCGCTCAAATGTCCAGTTTTGCACCAACGTTTATTATCCGGCAGGTATTGCCGTACAGCCGTTTTGCTCCGGCCTAGTGTTCGCGCTATATTGCGCCAATACTCTACGATGAGTCTGCTCCGCATTGGCCCAACGTCGTGCAAGTCTGTGTTGTGTATGACGTAGCATATCATTTGTAGCATATCAATAACATATACGGACAAACAAAAGTTTTTCCATCGCTCCCAGAAGTTTATTCAACAACTATTATTACACACCCTGTATTCTCGACATATTTACAAAGGTCACACTTTTCTGTAAAACGAAAAGCAAATTATAAAATATAATTAACACTGTCCTCATGCCAAGCAGAACTCATCACACAAAAATCCGCGGAGATTGAGAGGAAAGCGGGACTACTATCACAAGCATGCTTCCAGTGTACTTACTAATAAAAAGGCGATACCATGTAAGTCTTGATAGATGCATAATCCAACTCAGGCACCCCACAAACACACTCGAGAAAGAAGGTTGCGCACATTAAACTGTCGTCTCGTCGTCGGCGAAGAACAGTTTTTGTCGAAGCGTGTCCAACAAACACATCACAAGAATTCCACGAACTCCGGTGAAAAAAAGTGGCTGTTAACAAAAAAATGGCATGGACGTAATCCGACCGTCTACTACCAAAAAACACGGCCGCGCCTGCAAAGCACGAAAGCAACAAAACAATGAAGAGCACATTTCGAAAACCCGACCTACGTGGCCCGCCTATTTCTATAACTAAACAAACGGCGAAAACAACAACCCCAGAGATCCTATCAGCGTGACAGAGAGACTCACGTGAAAAAATTTTCGTCCAAACGTTTTTGTCCTACGCGTCCTACACAGAGAGGTCACGCGTTTTGCTCCACCCTTTTGATTTGCTTAAGGCGCTCAAAATTTTCTTCAGCGTGGCAGAAGATTCCCCTTCTTTTCTTTTTTTCTTCCTCCCCTTTCCTCCTCCATTTTCCTCCCCGCTTTCTACGTCTTTCTCGCACGAGTGCTAATGGGCTTACCGGCCCTCCGACAAAATCGCTGTAACCCTTCAAGGTTCTCTGCCTCAATCCCAAACATCAGGGATTAGTTAGGCACGCTGGATATGAGCTCGGAAGGGCTCGCTTTTCTCCTTTTTATTTTACTCTTTTTCTGCAGTTCTAAAACACACTCAGATACTTCCCTATGCGGCCACATACGCTACAACTCCGGATATTTATCTCGAGTGAACGGAACTTGAACATAACAGCAGAAGAAAAAAAGGTGTGGTGTATTTTTTCTGAACTGTGAGCGCTACCCAGAGAGCTGAACATTGGTCCTTCTAACAACGGCACACTGGACAGTGCTGTATCGATATTTCATTTTCTAGTTCAAAGTAATATTCACGAGTAAATACAAGTCGAAAAATTGCAGTAAGAGGGCGAAGCATGTAAAATGAATTGCATTTTGACAATATAGTCATGAATCGAAATGAACACAGCCTGATTATTTTTTTGCGCATAATATATACGTTCATGCTACAGGTGTTTTCTACAGTATCGGCCGCCTCTTTGAAGCAGCTAAGAAGAGTAAAAAACAAACTTTCATAAAAAGTGAATCGGCTTATGGTATTTTTATGTATCTTCAGCCTTTGAAAAAAAAAAACTTCTTCGAGACCAAACTTACATTTAGTTTCTGTCGACAAATGCAACTGAAAAGTCCACAGCCGACAAATATGTTGCGTATCAGGAAAGAGAGGGAGAAAGACGGAGATTGAACCGCAAAATCACTATTTTCTTCGCGAAAAATAGTGCAGCTAGCAATATTAGCGTATTACGCCATTTATAAAAAGACAGCAAGTATTGCGAAGTTTTCATTCTCTTCTGTTCCAATTTGTTCGCACGTTCAAAAATTGAATGCCCTGATAGCCTCCGCAGCCCTTGCTTAAATGTTCGCGGTTCTATCACAGTGGGCGGAGGCCAGCGACAGTCTCCGAAAAACCCAGGAGTCCGGAAGGTGTAGTATCGTAAGCTTTGGGGCTGCTTGGATAATTTAGAAGTCTGGCGTTGCCCGGCATATCTAGAAAAGAAGCAGAACAGCGGCCAGCTCAACGTCATCACCAAGCGGGAAATCATACCGAAATGTGTCCTTGAACACGTACGACGCTTACCCAAACCCAGCCCGGATTCGCTAAATGGGACACAAGTGGGAACAGGGGCATTGATTGGTCAGTGCACATGTAGCTTTTGCTCTGTAACTCGAAATAAAACAGAGTAAGGTTCTGGACGTGACCAAACCCAGGTTTGACAGAACTACTGCTTGTAAACCCATTGAGAGATTTTTTTTCCCTGTTGTAATACGGCTTTCTGAATACTTGTAGAGAGTGAATAGACGTATTCGTATATCCCTGTGTTGACTTGGTGGGGAGCCTTGAATAGCGTATTTTGTGCCATGTTTGCCGATTTGGAGTACTCCGCTCGTGATTGCACAGGCAGGCCCTCATCACAGGGATGGCGTCAAGAAGGAGCATTTTGAGGTGACAGATCGTTATAATTAGTTCCTAATTAATTTACGAAACAAACTATAAACAAGGAAGGCTTGGGCGATTTGGCAATTTTTAAATATAGACCGACACGTGGGCTTGACGTCATGGAGCTGCGGCGGCGCTGCGATCGCGCCGGAGCCGGGTCGTGTGGGCAAAAGCGCGCACGTTTTGCATGGGCGTCATAGCATTTCAGCATGCCGCGAAGCTGTGTTGCCGTTAATTGCACCGAAATGCACAACAAAAGCAGCGGAGGGAGTTTCCACAAGTTCCCGGCAGACTCTGAAAGGCATAGAAGGTGTATAATATCCGTCGATCGAAAAAAATTGTCGCCTCGCGCGAGCAACCGTTCGTGCGGCAAACACTTTCTTGAAGACAAGTGCGGCTTCCATTTCAATCTCCGTCCCGAGGCTTGCTTATGTGCCCGGAAACCGTTGTCTGATCGAGACCACCCGGATTTTGTTCTTATGGTGTTCGCGCACAAAGCATCGGCCAAGCGGTCGTCGGAGGCTCGCTATACGCCCGTGCTACCCAGCAGAAGGGGATCGGCGACAGAACGGCAGTGTTGTAGGCGTTACCGAAAAAAAGTAACGAAATACGTTACTCGCTACTTGCAAATAAAGGGTACGCGTTACTGAGCTACGTTACCTAAAAATAAAAGGAACGCGTTACCGCTACCGATAAAAAGTAACGCACGTTACTTCTGCGTTACTTTTTAAAATTATGATTTAACACATTTTACAGTTTTGACGATACAGGTCATATTTCAAGAAACATTATGTTCATGCAGAAACTGAACATAATTACTTTATCTCTTTTTACGATTTTACCTTAATACTCACGAGAAAAAACGCGAAGAAAAACATGGCTTGACCCCTAAAACACGGAAAATATTGAAGTGTAATTTCTTTAAGACTTGGGAAGTAGTAACGAGTAACGTAAGTACGTTACCCGTTACTGTGTCGAAAACGTAACGAGTACGTTACTACGTTACTGGAAAAAGTAACGCGTAACCGGCAACGCCGTTGCTTGTAACGTGTTACCGCCAAGACTACAGAACGGACAAAGCGTTACTGCTTGTCATGCCTTGTGGTCATTAGGGTAGGAAAAATATCATACCTTGACTTGAGGACGCTGTGTGTATTTAATCAATTAATGAATACACTTCCGCAGACCCACAGTCTGCTGATTCCGCCGGCAGTGCGGAAACCGACTCGAAGTAATAGTAGGCCTCGAGATACTTGTACGCCTGCACCGTGTCGGCCGTGAACTGGCTTGGCGAAAAAACTAAATAAACGACGACGTGAGCCGTCGACTTCGGTGGCAGCAACTTTATGTCGGAAGTCCAGCAGGCCGTGTTTACGGCGTACGGATGCTCGTAGGCAACGACGTCCACGCACAGTTTGTTTCGATACCGCTGCCGTTCAGGCTCGGGCAGCGAGCTCAAATAGTCGGGCATAGCATACGACATGCGTTGTCAGGAAATACGACGCACAAATAAAGCTACAAGCGTCCCTACAACGTCAACAACGAGCGTACGCCATAGAACGCAATGGCGAAAACACGGAGAGCCGGGCTTCTTTTGCCCACATAGCTACCGCCCATGCGTGGCCTTCCGGCCGTGTTAGTAAAGAGAGTCGCTCCGCGCGTCGGTCTATAGCCATGCGGGCTCGCTGCCTACAAGTACAGAAAGAAAGAAATGAAGTTGCAGAGCACTCTTGTGTTCTTTTTGTCCGTACTTGTCTTTCGCGATGTACGCCAATTTAAATAAATCTGCAATACCTGTAGATTATGCCTGGCTACGTTCACTCTGAAATAAATTAATCAGGAAAGTTCGGCATCGTGCCGCAATTTTTGCAAATGCAATTCTATGTGGAATTCAACGTCAAAACTCTACTTCTGCGAAAAATAAAGCATCCGTCGTTCTCCGTCTTCCAGAAGCTGTGAACTACCGATCTCGGCTACATGATTTTGCGTCCACAAAATGTCGCGCTCAGTAGAAAGTTCGCCTTCTCTACCAAAAGTACTGGAAATTAATATTTTTCGTACAGGTCCGGTGGTGATGCGTGTTTGAGTGACCGTTGATTGGGCAAGCGTTTGCGCCAAAAGTGCAGTGCTTCCTTTCATGCTGCCTGCGACGAGTGTTGAAATTTGAATAGTAGAAATAGAATCAATTGACACTCTTAGAATAATTTTAAACTTGCACTTTATTTTAGCATTTAGATTTTGATCGTACCTTTTATTCATCGTCGTCTTCAATGAGGGAACAACTTGCCGAGGAGGCCGCGTTGCTCGCGGAGGCGACTTGATGGATAGGTCGCGAATGTTTTTCACGAATCTTTAAAGAACAAGCATAACAATGAAAGACGTTTGCAATCCTTTGTAACGCGATATTAGAGTGCAGCTCTAATTTTGCATTACAGAGCGACTCAAACCGGCCAGTTTTCGAACCGCGGATATCGGGCGGAAAGAAAACGAATTTCCAGCCGCAAATTGTGTTCCGAATAGTTGGGCCCTCTTATCATCGCACCCTAATTTTTTACCTAAAAGTTGAACACTTTACGCCAATGAAACCGACTTCATGTTGTTAGCAAACGTCTTGCGAGAGTTGCAGCATTTCTGTTTAGGCCTAATAAATTTAATGTTTAGGACCAATTACCCAACTTTTTTAATGTATTAAGAACCTAGATGTCAATTGGAAAGTTCTAGAGCTTCTTGAAAAACACCCGAATTAGCTGTTTGCAACGTGATACGGCTCGCGCGGGTTTCTTCTGACCAATAATAAAGCTCGTGAAATATGACAAATTAGCCCGTGATAAAACGCCCGCCCCATCATAGACTCAATTTCGAATGTCCCGGACTTTTGTCTATAGGCCGAAAAAAAAGATGCACGCAAGACGCGTGCCCCACACTTTAGTTATATAGGGAAAAAAACAACTGCCCTCTGTTTTATATACAGTATTTTTTTTCACCTACTAGATATTAAAAAAGAGGTGCAAATTAACGGAATTTTGTTTTGTGAATGTGAGCTATACGGCCGGGCGAAGATTAGGTTCAAGAAAGAACGCAACAAAAACCGACTGATTACCTAACATTTGCTAATAAACTATTAGTTATAAAAGAAAACGGCATAGTTTATTTAGAAAGTTGTTGGGCGTAATCGAAAGCCACGATTGTACAGTGAAAATTAACGCAATTGCGGTTTGTGTAGGTAAGCTATGCGGCCAGGCGAGGATTAGGTTCATGAAAGAATGCAACTAAAAACCGACTGATTGTTGGGCATAATCGAAAGCCACCAAACCATCCAGTAATAAAAAGATGTAACCCGCGTACTCTATTATACGGCGTCCTGAAAAACCTTATTTGGGCGCAAAAATATAGTTCTGTTTTGGTATGTGGCCTCCAACTTCGTGTGGCACAGCCCAAAGCCATGAAGCCAAAGCGATAATTCATGCGCATCGCTGTGACAGCGCCACCGTAGAGGGGGCGAGATAAGAGGGAGTTTTCGTAGATCGTTTCCGCTGTCCCGCAACGCTCTCCGCAACCAGCTACGCTAGCCGGAGCTCTACAGTCAAGGCCATGGTCGCGCCGGCGCAGTAGCGGCTGCTTCGTTGCGGAGGGCTTAGCGGAGGGGGAAACGCGGTCTACGAAAACTCCCTATCAAGGCTCAGCTACCTTTGCGAGGAGCGCGGCGGCCGAAAAGATTCCGGTAACACGATTCGCGTCCAAAGGAGGTTTTTTTAGGACGCCGTGAACTACTTTACGTGCGTGACATCTCTTTAAAAATTAATGATTTGGTGGTTTTGATGACTACCGATGAGGCACAAACCGCAATTGCGTAACTCTGACGTCTTTTTAGAAAAAACGTCTAGTTAAAAAAAATCACCCTGTATAAACACGATTGTAAGGCAGTTTTTTACGGCCGGCAACATCATTGCGAGCACGGAAGGAGACGGTGACCTTAGATCATATACAGCAACTGCTTTTTTTTGTAGGAGAATAAGCAAACGTTTGATCCCAAATAAAAAAGATTTAGCATTCACTCGCTTCGGCTTGTTTACGTGATTCAATTAGATATTTGATTTAATTAGACCTGTTTTGTACCTGCACATGTCTACTTTATTCCCTAATGAGCTGCAAGTGATAATTATATTGTTTTTCGTCGTGTGAGGTTATTCACAATTTATTATTAACAAATTAAGAACAATCGAAGTCATTCGGTTACGCGGTGGAGGCGCTTTTTGAAGGTATTCAAAAAAGTTCTGAGTTATCGTACAAAAGCAAATTATCAAGCTTCTTGCTGTGAGGGGCCTTTCCTACACGCAGTACCAATAATAAAGCTAAAAACGTACATAGGAGACCACCTCTATCGACTCAACGCGCAAACACGATAAGCGTGTAGTGCGTACGCTGGAATAGATACACCTGCCAGCGAACCATAGCATCTAACGTCTCCGAGCCTCAAGCACGATAATGCTGCCCCTAACGAAGTCACTCAGGTAGTATATCAGTAAGTGACCGTGGATGAATGACCAAGTCTACAAAATTATGAAGTGAAGAAATTGAATTTCTATCTAAAATAGTGCTTACTACGTTTGAGAGAAAAAAAATCGATTTTGATTATCCATGAATTAAAAAGTCCCACACCGAAAAGTCTCTGCAGCAAAACGTCCGTACACCAAAATGTCTGTGCACCAAAAAGTCCACAACGGAGTGCCCTACAGCAAAACGCTCTACACCGAAAAGTGCTAGACCCACCACGAATGGGATCCTCCGTCACCCCTTCTAGTCTACGTGATCCGTGAGATACCGAAAAACGCCCCGCTCGTACTTCCCTTTGTAAACATGAATTAGCCTAAACAACGAAATATGACAAATTAGATATTTATAACGAAATTTATACTTTAATGACTACTTCCTTGAACAGAACAAGTTATTTGTGCTCTCACAACCGCAAACAATCGTCTTCTGAGCACATGCTAAAGAAAAACAGAAAAAAAAAAAAATATCGAACCCGTTGGGAGCAGCAAGTGCCACGCTCGCACAAAACAGCTCCTCGGGCGGTTCAGCTCCTTGTCGCGGGTGTGCCGCCTGCCTTCTGGATAATCGTTTCAAATCCCTCAAGCTTTCGTGTCTTCCACACAAAACTTGCACAAAAAGGATCAGTCAGAAAAAAAAAAGGAAAATGGCGAGAAGGAAACGGGAGGCGATTTCCTCCCTTCAGAGGGGCGAGAAGGAAAGTGAGAGTCGGGGTCCTTCTCTCCAGCTTGCGGGCCGGCCTTTAAAGCGGCTGTCGCGTTCGCTGACAGCCACACGAAGAAACAAAAGCAGGTGGGGAGGATTTGCAAAACGCGAGGTTGAAGGGGCATCAACAACGTAGCTAAGCTCTCTCTCTGCATTTTCGACGCTCTAGAGTTAACAAACCAAAACAAAAACGAAGACAACTTTAAAAAAAGAAAAAAAGAACCCTGCTGTACCGCCAAAGTTACAGGGGAGAGAGTGTATCCCGACCTGTTCAACAGTAGGGAAATAGGGGACGGGGGAATCATAGCGCTTTTCTGGCATGAAATGGAACGGAATGAAAGGAAAGGCCGCTTCTGCCGGTGACCTTGTCGCCTTGCCTAGTCTGTCAGCGTTCGGCTTCCATTGTGGGCTTCAGAAAGATAGTCTCCTTTCTTGAAAGCGAAATGGAAGGGGTGCTTATGTTTTGCGGGCTTGTCGCCATCCGATAGGCCTCAATTATTTCTCTCCCGACACGCTCGCAGTGGTCTCCCATGGCTGTCGTACCGGCGAAATTAGGAGCGCAGCCGGGATAGTTTTTTCCGTGGATGACGATCGGTCGCTCAGAATTCCAAGCAGCTCTTTCGGCGTCCATTTGATATTTTCGGAGTCGGTCGCTGAGGCATCGCCCCGTTTGCCCGATGTACCTGGCCCCGCAGGACAGGTGGATCGCGTACACTTTTTCCGCTTCCTCTCCTTCCCCCAAGATTTCCCCTTCCCGCACTCCCACGGAGCGGGCGGGCTTTGAGCTTGAAGCCGAAAATAAATGTTGTTGAAGTTGAAAGATTGTGCTGTCTGTATCGTCCCTCATGTGTCTTCACTTTCTAAATGTTTAAAAAGTACCAACACGCTAAAAGAGTACAAGTTCTGGGATTTTATTTTTATTCCCCGAGTGTGATGCGGGAGCGGCGCCACCGAGCCCCGGTCGTTTCCGCTCTTTGTTACCGCTAGGATTTGACACTGCTCAATCACAATGCAAGACACGCACAGAGCTATGCCCGCTTTTGCAATGGGCCACCTAATAATGATATCTGCTGAGGAGACGTGCGCACATCAGTCTCGCGCAGCTCTAGCTCGATGGCACCACTTTCTGTAAAGGCGCATTCACAGCTAAGATATAAGCAGTCGCGCGATGCGACTAAATCGCATCGAAAAAAAAAATAATTAGACTGTCACTCTGGCGTGCGCGATGAGCGGGTCCAACGCCTTCGTTGGGTAGTCGCTTCTCAAAAACTCTCGCTCCGAACGCCGGTGATTGGCTCAGCCTCTCTGCGACAAGATCGCATCGAAAAAGGTGGGGTCAGCAAGCGATTGCTCATATCGCGTCGCGTTTGCCTGCGAGTGTCGCGTTTGCGATGAAAGTTATCGCCCGACTAGATCGCATCGCCGCTGTGAACGCGCTTCAATGTCGAACCAGTCTCACGGCGCGTCCCGACATTGGCGTGTGTACCTACGCGCGAGTACAACATCCGGCACAATTGTCCTCTGCAAAGCCTGACCCAGCCGCGTCAAGACGTTCAGCCAACCTTTGGACTGGAGAAATCAAGAGACACTCAAAATAAAATAAAGTGGCCAGCCAAATAACATTTATTTCTATTTAATTAAGATGAAGAAAACCCGCGTACATCAAATATCTCATCAGCGGAACTCCAAGGCACTAAGCCTAGTTCTGGCACTTGTTTCGCAACTTGCCAAACCTGCGCGACGCTGCTAGCGAGAATGGTATTTCCGCGCTTCTCCGAATTTCACTTCAAAGGCGAGTTAGCAGACACGATACTTTACCACTTAGGTGAGTGCCGCAAATGAGCACTTCCCACTTTCCATTACAGCAAAACAAATCAAAACATCGGCCTTCGGTTGCTCGTGTCAACAGTATTGCGCTACGTTCTAGGCTAATTCCACGCCCACTCTCATGTGTGCTTTCCATTCGGAAACAAGCAGAAAAAGATTACAGTAGCTGTGCTCACCTCTATGCGTCAACGTTTTTCCACGGCGCCGCTGTGCCGCTCTCGCTTCCGTTTTCGTGGGAAGAGCGATGGCACCACGCCAGACTTCGACCAGGCCGGTTTTACAGGCAGGCCCAGCCCAGGCAGCACAAGATGTGCCAACATTGGCCTCAGCATGGTTAAGACGGCCCCATATGGTACCAGCTTGACAAATCTAGAGCCAGCATTTTAAGGATGCTGGCACTGAACTGGGTACATGACGAAAACATTTGCCGTTTCTGCCAGCGTCCAACCAATATGTCGGCAACCCGGCTACATCACGGCAACATTTGCCATTTCTGCAAGCTTCCAAAAAAATATATTTCTGCATGCCGGCTACATAGCGGCTACATTTCGGCAACATTTGCCGCTTCTGCCAGCTTTTAAACGATATTACTGAAAATGTATATAGGTCAATCCCTGGTATATCTAAACGCTGTATATCGGGCTCTGTTTCGCAACTCCGAAGGACGGCTTTGCACCAGCCAAATCGCGGCAACATCACTGGGTTGCTTCCATGTTCTAGAAATATTTAGACACAGAAGCATTTTAGCCTATAAAACCTTAACCATTAGAATTTAAAACCATAATTGATTGATGTTTGTTTCATCTTAGAGCACAGCTCTTAGGCGCCCGTTTCCGGCTTGAGCAGCGTAGCCGTCGGCGTAAGAGTAATCCGTCGGGGCAACGCTTTTTGTTGACGCGTCAAGAAAAAGCGTTAAGCCGACGCGTAACGCGACGCCGAGGCGTCACGTAAAAGTTTTACGCGAAACCGACGCGTCACGAAAAAGTGTTACGCCGACGCGTTACGCGACTCCGAGGCGTCACAAAAAAGCGTTACACCGACGCGATACGCGACGCAGAGGCGTCACAAAAAAGCGTTACCGCGGCGCGTTACGCGACACCGAGGTGTCACGAAAAGCGTTACTCCGACGCATTGCGCGACGCCAAGGCGTCATAAAAATCGTTATTCCGACGCGTTACGCGACGCGTCACGAAAAAGCATTCCGCTAACGCATTACGCGACGCCTAGGCGTCATGAAAAATCGTCACCCCGACGCGCTACGCGACGCCGACGCGTCATTAAAAAGCGTTACGCTGACGCGTTACGCGACGCCGATGAGTCACGAAAAAGCATTATTCCGACGCATTATGCCACGCCGACGCGTCGCGAAAAAGCGTTGCGCGACGCCGACGCGTCACGAAAAAGCGTTACTCCGACGTGTTACGGTTAAGCAGACGGCGACGCCTACGCGTCACGAAAAAGCGTTACGCCAGTGCGTTACGGCTATGCCGACGCCGACGCTTCACAAAAAGCATTACACTGAAGCATTACGGTTACGCCGACGGCGACCGTAACTGTAGCCGTAACGCGTCAGCGTAAGCGTCGGCGTTGCGCGTCGCTGTCACCGCGCGGTGTATTATGGGAAACGTGCCATAATGCACCGCTGTGATGCGCGCGTTGTATTATGGGACGTCTCCTATAATGCACCAAGCGGGAGGGAGGAGGACGAGGAGAATGGAGGTGGACGAGGGACGAGGAGGAGAAAGTGGCAGGAGGACGAGATCTCCCGCTGAAACCTCCCCCGCCTCCCCTCTACCTACGTCGGGGGTGTATTGTCGGCTGTACCTGATCTTGAAAAACTGAAAACAACCCGCATTTACTGAGCTGCGCAACACAAACAAAATTTCAGGCCAAACAAAAAAAAGCAAAAAATGAAAACTTAAAACAAATAATTATATTGCAACTAAATGCAAAGGTGCAAGCGAGCTGGACAAGAATGACGAAAACAATCCCTGGAGAAGGGGAACAAGAGGGACGAAGGACAAACAGAAATCTCCAAACACAGCTTGGTGACCGGTGAGCGACCGACAAAGTCCGCCTGGTCCGGGTATCGAACCCGGGACCTCTCCACCCGGACCAGGGGGATTTTGTCGGTCGCTCACCGGTCACCTAGCTGTGTTTGTATATTTGTGTTTGTCCTTCGTCCCGCTTGTTCCCCTTCTCCAGGAATTGTTTTCGTCAATAAAATAAATTATTGATGATTAATTAAGCAATTGCATGTCTTCACAAATAAAACAGTATCAACTAAAATTAAGATGTCGAACACCCTGCTTTTTTGTTTATTGTTTTGCTCAAAAGTTGATGTAGATTTCAATCATCAAACAAAGGTTATCATTGAACGTGTAACAGGCAAAGAAGCTGGAACATTATGTCTGCTCGCTCAAAAAATTTACTTCAAACTGCGTTGAGAACACGATAGCCCCAGTAATGACCACGGTAATGACACCGGCAACCGAAATATAAACTGCAATAGAGTTGGGTCGAAACCAAAATTATGTCCTGCAGCCGTATAGTTTCCCACTCCAAAGCCACAGACATTGCTTCGCCACAATCCAAAGCCGCAAGCACCCTTACAAACATTTTTAATGAATTTCATTTGAATGTTTATGGAGCATCTTTTCGAGTCTCAGTAGAAATGCAAATGAGTTTTGTAACGAATCCGTAAGGAGTTTACGACAACTATTGGCCACCGCGTTCCAATTGAAGTTTCGACAAAGCTACCGCATAAATTTTCTAATATATTTCATATGAATATAATTTGAAAGTCTATTGACACCGTTTCGAGTCTGTGTTGAAAAACAATTGATTTTTTGTAACGAGTCCCTAAGGAGTTTACGAAAACTATTGGCCACCGCGTTTCAATTAAGGTTTTGCCGTTCCACCTCATAAGAATTTCTAATACATTTCATTTGAAAGTCTAGATACACTGCTTCGAGTCTCTGTTGAAAATCAAATGTTTTTTTCTACCGCGTTGTAACCGAGGTTTTGACGTGCCATCTCATTAGGTATATTCCGACGAGTCGGAATATACCTGATGAGAGGGCCCATCAAAACCTCAATTGCAACGCAGCAAAAAAAACATTTGATTTTCAACAGAGACTGAAAGCAGTGTAACTAGACTTTCAAATGAAATGTATTAGAAATTATACTCCTAGCATGGGTTTCTAGATAGAGCTCTCAGAGGGAAGACGACAGTAGGTTGTATGATATGTTGTCTGGATGTAACCGCTGTTTTGATGGAAGGGGAAAGTGAGTGCAAGTGTCACTTATATGTTTGCCTATATACTCATGCAGGGTTCAGGAAATGCCTGCATAAAACCGTGGGAAGGAGCAATAACTGGTTTATTAAAAATGTCAAATTCGAGTCTATGGTACACTGCCTTCGTGTCCATGGCGGACCTTGTACTGCCTTTGTGTCCACGGGAGACCTTGTACTGCCTTCGCGTCCACGGGAGTACTGGTAACCTAAAAAGAAAAAAGATGCACAGTTACACATTGATCTGCTCATCTAAACTTCAATGTCCGAGCACGGTATCCTGTTCACAGCGCAGCAGTACCTCAGTGCTGAATCAGTATTACAAACCGGGACTTTTGTATGAAAGGAGGCAACTCAGAACACACGATACAAGCCATGGAAGTAGCACTGACTCGTTGCCTTAACAGGGCTGAGTTAGCGCTGCACTGTATGTGTGAACCTGCCTTAAATGCGGAAAGTCACATTTAAAATACCTACATTTTTGCCACCCAGGCACTTAATTTTCACACTACCTTGATAGTTTAATGAGTGGCACTAATAACATTGTCAGGGACACCATGGTGCAAAAGTATATTTTGCCCCCGAGTCTGCGAGAATCAATCTCTCACTGTTTTTGCCGCCGCAGTGCAGTCTTTTATTTTGGCTTTTGACAAGGTCTACCAAAGATAAGCGAGCAGATGTTGTCGCTTATGAAGTTTACCAAATTTGAACATAGAGAAGCTATGACTTATAAGCATCTCGAAGAATTAATATAGCAATTTGGGCCAATTGGTTTATGATCGTAGACAAGCCAGTGTTTTACGCCCACTTCTTGTCTCTGTGTATTCTTCTTTTGTGTTTGTTTACTATCTTGAAAAAGTATTTTTAATCACAATGGACAGGAAGAAAACGGTAATAGGGTTCTATGCGGATCATAAAGCAATGCTCCGAATGGGTGTGTATCAACTGCAGCTTTCATAATCGATGCAATACACAGTTTGAATTATTGGGAGGATCGAGACATCAGAGGCCGAATTCAAAAAGCAAACTTACGATAAAAAATTGCGTATGACAAAATCCGAGAAGAAATCCGTATTAACGAAACAGAATTGTCGCAACTTTTGTGTGACTTACAACGGAATATTACGACATCATCCAAAGTGTCTTACAAACTTCTTAGGGCAAACATGACCACACGTCACGACCAGCAATGTAGTTAGATGTGTTGGCAAGAGGCATGTGTTTTGCGCACTGTTGGCATGCATCCCTGCTTGAAGCAGCATAAGGACAACGCTAAACTACACTCGGATGATTCAGCCGACGAGTCTGCCGAGCTGACTATCCTGCCGGTTAGAGCTAACGAGGTGCAGGATTGCGATCAACGGCAAATAGATCCTTCACCTATGAATGGCGTGAACCTCATTTGTTGATCACTAGTGCCCCCTCATACTTCAGTTGTGATTTTCGAAGTGGTGGGCAGCTGTGCGACTCTACCACACAAAAAGGCACATTCCTGACTGGATGTGCCTTTTTAATGCGAAAGCATTGTATGTTCATGGAGTGGAAAATCCGGCGGCTTTAACCGAGTGGTACCAAATGCCAACAGAGGAATAAAGAAAGAATAAAATGTGCTTCCACGGCTGAAATTCGAACACAGTGCTGCTGTGTGAGAGCAGGGCATGCTAGCTGCTGTGCTATCTCAGCCGCTTCGGAATGCGGCATTACTCTCCCCTCAAAAAGAAGCTTGTCCCATTACGGCAAAAGACGGCATCGGCATTGATGTGCCCGAAAGATCGTCATCAAAATATGTCCTTAGTTCGATGACATCACACTTCACGTGACGATATGACGTACCATAATGTGTGACGCCACATGATGTTACTGCAAAAAAAAAGATATTACAGGGGCACTTAGGAATCCCTACGTGGATTGAATGCGAAAGCATCGCCATTCCTAACAATACAGGAAAAAAAATGGAAGTGTCGTTAGGAATGGCAATGCTTTCGCATTCAATCCACAAAGGGATACCTAGTGCCCCTGTAATTTTTTGTGTGGAGTAGAGCTCAAATAAACGCCGTATGGTGCAGTACATCTACGATTAAGTTGCTGCTAGTCGTGAGGCTTAATGTTTTACACCAACAATACCGTAGAGTTTTTCCTCGGTTGCGGCGAAGCGCCACTGCGCTACGAACTTGTTAGAAATTTCTGCATATGTGACCGCTTTCTTCTGGAAACCTATGGCGACCTGCCACTCACTTTTGGCCAAAGAACAGTGAAAATACCAGATGTGAAAACAGCCATAACAAGCAGTAAAGAAATCAAGATGGGGGTCATAGCATTGGCTTCCCATTGTGGCGAGACTATACTCGCGGTCAGCTTTCTGTGGCAATGCAGTCAATGCTAGGGGAGAGGGTGCACCAACCGCTGTACACGCGCTTTCCTCCTCTCTTCGGATTGCCACAGAAAATTGACCGCGAGTATAGCACAGGATTTCTGTTACTATCGTTTATAAGACAGGAGTCGACTTTTTCTGGTCTATCTTGAAATCAAAGTTTGGTCCGGTTAATTTTGTAGCAGAAGGCCCGTGCTTTTCTGTTCGTGGGGTCATTTTCTCGGTTCAAAATATGATGCAGAGTCATTCCCATAAAAATGCATGGGTGCCCGCTAGGACTCTTCGAAATGATTAAATTAACCGAGGTCGCGCTATACTCTGTTGCAACTCTAGAATAGCAGAAGCCCCTCCCACAAAGCCCTTCACTCTTTTTAGTAAGCAAACACTAGAGAGGAGGAGAGCCGAGAGGACACCGCCAATCATGGCAAGCAAAGGGGATAGTGGGAGGGGCTTCTGCTATTCTATAGTTGCAACGGACTATAACAAAAGTTTATAGTACCATGAAAACAAAAAGACCAAGCATGCAGAGAAATTCACAGGAAGTGTAGCAGGGACAGAAGAGAAAAAACTGCAGCTGCAATATTTACCCTTTAAATTTTCCTCGACAGCACAGCAGAGACGACATGCTGGTCGTCAGCGCCTGGAGGGCCACCCCCTTTTACTTGGCACATGTAGTCTGAAACAAACCACAAACAAAAAATTAAATGCATGGACAATCCGCACATGCTGTTATTTTGCTTCATTGGCCGCTTCAGAGAAAGCAAGCATGCACACCGTTGTCCAACCATGTCAACTGCTAGCTGAAACTTCCTGCCGCCAGGATTAAGATATTGCTTGCGCTATAAAAACAATTACACACTACCCAGCTGGCACGCTGAAAGTTCAAACATTGAAGAAACTAGCTCATAAAACTTCAATGTAAGAGCTACACCTTGTGGACGGTACAAAAAGTATGTTCAGTCTAAACCCTGGTGCACTGCAAGGCTGCTTTACCTCAGCCAGTTTGAAACATCTGCAGTTTCATTCTCTTGAAGATATTATGCCTGAAAATGAATGTGACAAATTAACTGGATTAAATTTTTTTAATCGACATCTGGCCCAAGTATACTAGTGGGTTAATTTCTAACTTACCATAATTATTTTCGGCATCCCGAAGGCGTCGCTTCAGGGTTCAGTTTTCATATTGGATCCACCTGACCATCACAGCTGCAGCCACGCTGAAATGTTTGCAAAGTTTCAGGCAGGGTAATTAAAAGTCGGCAGTTTCTCTCGAACATTGCTGTCACAAATTTTCTTTTTTTGTCATTTTGTCCTATTTAAGGGTGGTTCGGGGGGGGGGGGGGGGTTCAATTGCAATCCTCACGCACGTTTACCTGAGCGCCAAAGGCATGAGCTCGGATGAGACTAATGCCGGCCAAGCTTCAAACCAATGGGAAGAGGAAGACGAGAAGAAGGAAGTGGGACTTGGAGCGTTTCGTGTTGACCAACCACGAACCCGTGACAACCGCATAGGTCATTCAACACACGTCGCATACCACTCAAACACTGTGTCGAACTGCATTTTTAAGTCAGTCCCACTTCCAACGGTGTATGAACAGGGGCATTCATTTCGTGACATGCCTTGAAATGAATCAAAGTGACGCAAGCTGGGAACACACTGCTGCTGCTTCATTTAGGAATAACTGCGGCCCTCGGCTTGATCACATCACAGTTGCAAAATGAAAGAGAAAAAAAAAGACGCAGAAAGGAACAACTGCTTTATCAAAAATTCTAACAGACAAATGTAAACCCAGTTCAATTCTAGAAAGTCAGGGGACCAAAGTTTGTCCTAACAGCACCATCCAGTCCACTTCCATAACTTCAAAACAAAAAATTGGTATCCTCTAGAACAATTATGATCAATGTAATCAATTTATAGTTGAATGACATCAGTACACTGCTAGACCAATAAGACATTTTCTAAAGCAACGAACTGAAAGTAGCATTAGGAATTCAATAAGTGCTCTGTTTACATAAGCTACACTTTCTCGGGCCATACACAAAATGAGTGGCAACTTTTCATTATGCTACGCACAGATACAAACATAAGGACGGATAAAGCAAACCTAACTAGCTAAAAAAAAAAATCTAGCTTAACGAGCAAACGTGTGCCGAGAAAATAGGGAGCTTTAGACTACCGGGAGCTACTTTATCGCGCGTTACGGAGGGCAAAATAGCGAGGATTGCGGCGAAGAGTTTTAGAATAGCGTTTCTCTGCCGGGGACCCCCAAAACGCAAGCATCTCGCGCTTAAAACGCCACCAAGATGTCGCGACAGCTTTTATTTGGAAGTTAGAACGTTATATCTTGGAAATTAAACAAGTGTTTCGTCTAGAGTAACAGTTTTATAGTTGTTTTATACTCAATGCTGTATGTTTTGTTTTTGTCACTGCCAAGCTGCTCTGTTGTACTTACGAAGCCCAGACGATCCACTACCCAGGCATGTTTACATTTCTGCCGCGATCGTAAGTAGACGCGCTTCGATAGCTTTGAGCTGTGACTCCAGCGATCCGTGGCGTTTTCAATACGCTTCGACCATACCGACCGCGCCGAGTGCGACTCACACAGTTCCCGCGCGGGCGACGGCGTCGAAGACGCGATCAACAAAGATGTCGTGGGCGCCGCCTTTTGCGGTACCCACGCTATTTTCGAGAAATAACGGGCCGAAAGCTCGAGTCCGAATGCTTGTTTTGGGTCTGCGCATGCACAGCAGCGAAGACGTCATTTCTTTGGGGTTGCGGACGTTATTCTAAAACTCCCTAGTGTTCACTTCTCGTTCAAGGCGTCTACTTACAATGCAAACAAAGAAGCAAGCTTACCAACTGCGTCGAGTTGCTCGTTCTGTCGCGTCGCCAGTCTTCCGCGCTCTTCTTGAACATAATCATCACAAGACGAAACTTCACAGATAGATAAACTTGATTAAATTAGCACATTTCCATGTCTAAAGGCATTTCCATCCCGCAAAACACATGTACCCAACGAAACGGCAACGGTCTCAACGGTCGCGAGTGAAAAACAAAAAAAAAAGAACTGGTGTCGCTACCGATGGGGCGTCGAAGACGCGATTCTGACAATACGAAACCGAAAGCGGTAAAAGTTATACTGAAACCGAAACTGACCAAATCGCGATAGAGGGGTGCCGTAAATATGTCTTTAGAAACTTAGGAGTAAAAGAGGGTGAATACAGTTATTATTATAAGCACAGGAAATAAATGTGCAAATCACAAATAGCGCCGACGCGCTATTAGTTTCGGGTGCAATGCAGTAGGGAGAAAATTTATTTTTTTATTTTTGGGCAGATTACTTTTAATTTACACTCAGCTTACAGTATTTTTTTAGTAAATTATTTTTACTAATAAATTATTAGTAAATTACTAATAATTTACTAATATTTATTAGTAATTATTAGTAAATTACTCATATTTACTAAAAATTATTAGTAATTATTAATAATTACTAATAATTAGTAGTAATTATTAATAATTACTAATAAATATTAATTATTATTAACTAATAATTATCAATTATTAATAATTTTTAATAATTGTTAATGATTATTTTTATTAATAAATGTTGGTTTCAGCCTGGGCTGAAACCATTTTTGCCGTCCGAAAAGTTTGAAAAATAAGCGTAACACTGTCGCATAATTAACTTGACTAATGTACTTTTATACATGCTGGAATTCTAGCAATACATTCTTTGGACGTGGAACAGATATTTGCATCATACAGCCCAGGCTACATTACGCATGCATCAAATGGGCCGGTGTATTTCTGACAGGGACTCTTTTTACCTCAGTTGGATGTCTGACAAATATATGAGCTTAAGTTCGTCCAAAAACAACTTTCCAAAAGCACAGAAACGTGTTCCCATTGATCCGATTCTCAATTGTTGCGTCCAATATGCATTTACATCCTCCTGACAGACATACGTCTAATTGGTTCTTATTGCTCAAATATACATGCACAATTGGCCTAGATTTCCTGTTTGGCAAACAAAACATTTCGTTTGACTGATAAAAATTCCTAATGGTCCGATAAAGTCCCTATGGGAGCAGTCCAACCTCCTATAGGACCAAAAGGTATGCCTATTGGCATTCCTATTCCTCTTTTATTTTCATGTGTATTGAATTCAAACAAAATGACAGCTCATAGTTAATTAATCAGCCTAGTGTGTATTTCGTCTTGTTCTTACCGATTTTTATTCTGTGGAAACTTGGGATTATGTTTCCGTGAGACTGTGTGGTTTAAATTTTTGCGTGGTATTAAATCAACAGTTGCTACTTATAAATGATTTGAAAAATGTTCTAAGCAGCACTCTGTATTTGTAATATTAAACAGCAGAGAGAGAGAGAGAGAGTCGGAAAAGGAAGAACAGAGAGGTTAACCTAGGTTAAAGTCCTGGTTGGCTACTCTGTTTTGGGGAGGGGGTAGTGGGGAATTAAACAGCAGTGCTTCCCAAATAGTGAGGCGCGAACCCCAGGGGTGTCGTGACTGATCTAGCGAAGTCGCAAAACAACTGCTGGCTTGTTTCTTTTTTTTTTTCAATGGTTTTATATTTGTTAACTTTTAATTACCTGTATTACCTGAGATACTAAAGTTCAGAGTCAATTTCAATATGTTACTGCTAATGCACTGAGATGGTAAGACTTGTGGTCTAGCGAAATGCGAATGGAGGAGGGGGCGGGGTCGTGGCAGGATATATTTTATATTTTAGTGGATTACGCGCGTAGGGAAGTTTGGGAGCAGATGCTGTATTGAGTCATTATGTCTATCGCTGTGTCATTTTGATCGCCCGACACAGTGTGCTAGTTGAGAATGGGAGTAATTGAATATGTATTGATTTCATAGAAGGGTTAATAAATGGTTAATAAATATGAGAAGTTATTGGATTGCAATTTTGAACATTACTTTATTTGAGGAGAATGTCTTCTGAATAGCAGGCAATCTGCATTCATGATTATCTTCACCTTTACCTTTATCAAATTCCTCCACTGTGGATCAGCTGATGTTTATTGGGTGCCTTATGGTAGAACTCACTTGAGTATCTATGGATAAACTTACAAGAACTGATATTGCATTCTTAATGATAATACTCATTTGCAAGAGTAATCAGTATATTTATGAACTCAAAAAGAATGAATATTGACTGGGTAACGATAAAACTCGTTGGAATTTGTAATGAGTGAACTCAAAAGAATGGATGTTGAGTCGGTAACGATAAAACTCATTGCAATTTTTTTAATGAGTAAACTCAAAATAATGGATATTCTGTTCTTAGTGATAACACTCATCTGAATGTGTAATGAGTAAACCCAAAAGAAATTATATTGATTGGGTAACGATAAACCTCACTTGAATTTGTAATGAGTGAATTCAAAAGAATATATATTGAGTGGGTAATGATAACACTCATTTGAATGTGTAATGAGTAAAATCAAAAGAATAAATATAAGTTTTGTATTGATAAAACTCATTTAACGTTGAGTTTCTTATGAGTTTCATTTGACTCTATAAAAACTCATTAGCAGCTCAATTGAAGCTCATTGTTCATTTTTGTAAGGGCAGCTACTGTATTTTTATCCGTCCGTGCAGACAAAGACTTGTTGAAACGTGCGTGGATCAATTCATGGTTCAGGTAAGGTTTGCCAATTTGATAGTCAGAATGCATGTACGAAGAGTATCTACATGTGCTGGATAATCTTCGGAGCACCGTAGATCACGTGTCAACCGTAATTCCGATCACATTTAACTTTTTTCGACGCTGAAGCGGTTTCCGTGATTTCATTTCAATTCACAGTTCTGAGTAATGCTGGCTGCCTTTAGGCAAACGATCACTATCACTTGTGGAGGCTGTACGTTGAAACCTTGCGTTAATGCTAGCCGCTATCGTGAGAATCCCGTGAATGTTCTGCGACACCGGAGCACTGCAGAGGCGCTGATCACAAAGTTTCGAAAGTTCGCTTTTTGCTATCGGCGATTCAATTGGACACGCTGTAAGTGCCAGTGGCGCTAAACTGAACTATGCTGTCAAACGCCTGGATACCGATGCTAGAACAAACGCTTCGAATGTGTTCGGGGGGGGCGACACGCGTGAACAATTGAATGGTTTTACTTTGACGTGCCTCCTCCTTTCTCATGCTAGCGACAGCGTATTTCTCGGTCAGCGCGCACTGGCTTTTTGCTCCGCGTCCAGCGGGATGACGCGGTTTGGCGCTGGCATTTAGCGGGTTGCAGCGGGTTAGAAATCGCTCCTAGTTCGGCTTTGTCGTAGCGCTCGCGCACGGCGTGTGCCCCGTGCCGGACTGCTCTGCGTGTCGTCGGTATGCAGGCGCGAGGGCCTAGATTGTCCTAAAAGTGTTGACAGGACCCTCTTAAGCTCATCGTTTCCGTTGTTTTCTCTCTACGGGCCCCTGCATATATGTCTAGCCTTGCGAACCACCTAGAGTACTACTACTGTCGGTAATAAAGATTATTATTGTTTGCCTTAGTGGCGTTTTAATTTACCCAGGTCATATTCGAGTCTTCTAGAACCCTGGGGTTGACACGTAGCTTATATGGCTGAGGAAAAGGGTTGAATTATTTGATAAATCTGCTCTGATATGTTATAGAATGTGTAGTGGTACGAAGGTTGCGATGAAAACTCGCACACCTGGCCGGTGCTCTCGCTTGTACAGTAGAGAGGTTGCAGTAGAAACTCGCACACCTGGCAAGTGCTCTCGCTTGTACAGTGGAGAGGTTGCAGTGGAAACCCTTTCATACCTGCCAGGTGCTCTCGGTTGTACAGTGGAGACACATTGGCTGCTCACATTTTAGGTACCTGCCAACGTTTCATGTTTTTGGACGTATGCCAACCCATTGACTGAAGCACTCAGACAGACTTAGAAGGTAAATTTCAGCATGGTCAATCTCCTAGAATTTTAGTTGTCTTGCTTCTGACGCAGAGGGGCAGCATCGATTCAGGAAATGCTGCAAATTTCATCATCATAGACAAGCGCAGAAAAAATACAGAGGGACAAGAAGTTGACGTAAAATCTGGCGAACTCAGAACAAACATTTATTGAAAAAGCAATCTCTTAGATAGCCGTCAAAAACGTCAGTCATTACTACAACTGGTGTTGTTCTCTATAAAGAAATTCATATTCTTTTGATGATAAGGTTATCGATGTGTCACTTGTACACCTGGTGCCTTTGGCTTCAATCTCAAACGCCTCGTGTAGCTCTCTAGATACTTTATCTATGTGTCTGGTCAAACATGTATTGACGTCAAATGACTGGGAGAAAAGGCAGCGGCTGCAGTGCCTTGCCAGATGTCCTGATGGGGGTTGCTCGTGTTGCCGCGTCATGTTCGCGGGTGCAATCTTTAAAACATCAACCTGTCCGACCATTGTATACAGAACCGTATGACATTGCGATTTCGTACACAACTCGGCCCGTGAATTCTGTTCATTTTTTTATAGTGGTGTTTTGTTTTGCATTTGTTTTTTTGCAAAAGCAAAGTTAGCGCCTGCAGCGGCCATGCACTGCAGCCGCTGCATTTGCTCCCGTCATTTGATTACACCAAATTTTTGGCCAGATACCCAGATAAAGTATCTCGAAAGCTACACGAGGCATTTGAGATGGAAGCCAAAGGCACGAAATGTACAACTGACACATCCATATCCTTATCGGCGAAAGAATTTGAATTTCTCGATAGATGGCTACACCGGTTGTAGTCATGACTGACGTTCTTCACGGATATTGAAGAGATTGTTTTTTTTTCAATAAATGTTAGTGGCGACTGCGCCAGTGTTTACGTCAACATCTTGTCTCTGTCAATTTTTTCGGCGCTTGTCGCAATCATGAGCCAACTGGCCCAAATTGCAACATTAATGAATTTTATCAGCACTGGAGTGTTTTGAGGTAATTCATACGTCTTCTGGTGCTTAAAAATCAATGCGCGAGCGTGATATACCAAAATAGAAGCACGCGCACGCCACGGCTCAAAGTCACATTTCATTTGTAGTGTATTCAGTTAGGTTGGCCCTAGGTGGGTCTGTGGCGCACCAGAGCTCAGAACACGTGCAGCGAAAGATTGTGCTGCAGAAACCAGAGGACTTGGGTATTATCCCCACCACTGCTCGCTAATCAACCGGTATACGGAAACAACTGGGAGTCCCGGTTCCCCCTGTCCCAGTTGTCGTACCTGTTGCACACAACGTGCTCAGTTGGTTTTGACATTTATTGGTTGTCAAACTTCGTAAAAATCTCACACGGAAAAGAAAGGGCAAGCTCACAGAGTGTTCTCATGATACACAACACCGATGATGCCCATGATGAACATAATAGAGACGCTATCCTTGTTTTGCAGGGAACTAGACAACCTTTGGTAAACTTAAACCAAGAAAACACAAAAGAGCTAAAAAGGAAATGCTGTAAGGTTGGTACATCCTGGCTAATGTTATGCTAAAAATTTAAAATTCAAGCTAAGCAGAACAAATTTACTAGGGGTGTGCGAATATCAATATTTTCGAATACGAATCGAATACGAATAGTTAGCTTCGAATACCGAATCCAATATCGAATAGTCGGAGGCAGGTGCATTTATTCACAGCATTTTTATTTTCACATGTCAAAACTGCAGTTAAATTATTATTTTTAACTGCAGAACTCCATTTGTTTTTTCTACATGACAACTTTTAATCTTAAAGAGAACAAAAACACAGAAACGAAAATTCTAGTTGTACGGAAGATTAGAAGTTGTCATGCAGAAAAATCAACTGCTGCACATGGTCGGGTCGGAGGCGCTCCCTTCGAGCGGAATCTACACTTCCAGCCACAGAAAAAACTCTCTCACTCGGCACTGAAGTGGCAGGTATTGCCAGGTATTTGATGCAAAGCTTCGCCAGACTGGGATATCTTAAGCACCCCACACTTCGCCACCACTCACACGGATCACTCTCTCTCTTTTGCAGTGCCTCCTCGCATACGCTGCAACTTCCCATTCTGAAGCTGAAACCACTTTGCTTTCCATTGCACTTTTTGCTAAGTAGTCAAATGCTTGCCAAACATCTGCTGAGGGCGTTGAGCCCTGCTCTTGTGACTGTGTTGCAGCTTCCGGCTGGATTTCTTCAGTAGCATCACACGAGGCTAGCTCTTGCAGCACCAGAGCTCTTAGCCATAATAATTTTTCCTTTTCGGCTTTAAAAATAGTGGACTTGAAGCGTGGGTTCAAGAACAAAGCAAGGCATGCTTCCTTGTCCTTGTCATACAAAATGAACCTTGCCTTGATGGATCTTATCAGTTCTGCGGGAAAATCCGATGCCCTAGCACAGTTACCTAGACAGTGGAGCATACCAAAAATCATAGGAACTTGGGAAGACAAAGACGGGTACTTCTCAGCACTGGCAATAACAGTGGCATCGAACAATGGCTTCAATGCTTGTACACATCGCGACACTGTTAGCGCGAACACGACATCGGAGCATTTTCGCATTTTACTTCTAAATAGTATTAGCGAGCACGAAATTTTATCGCTTACATTAAAGAACTAAATGAGCTCTCTCCGTAGCAATAATAACTTGGATGACATCCCATTGGTTTCAAAGAGAAAAACTGGAAAAACTGGCAATCGCTTGTTCGCGCTAACAGTGTCGCGCTCTGTACATATTCAGAAGAATCTTTCCACTCTGATGAACCATTGATATCACAGTCCGAGGTAGCAAGCTCCACAGTGACTGCTTCTTTGAGTTCCAGAAGGCGAGACAACATAATAAATGGCTATTCAATCTCGTTTCCACGTCTTGCACCAGACGTAGTGCGTCCTTTCCCATCTTTTTTTGGCACTCCTCGAGCCTTTTCTGAGCTGATGAAATGTGCTTGTAATGTGCCACAATATGCCTTATTTTCTTGCACAGGCGATCAATGGCCGGCGCACGGGATCTCGCGTCATTAATCGCCAGTTGAAGCGTATGCGCGAAGCACGCTCCTTCAGTCCACGGAAGTGTCCTTACCGCAGCATGGATGTTTCGCCCGTTATCCGTTACGATGAACTTCGCACATTCATCGGGTATCTCCCTTTCACTGCACATTTCGTCCAGAATAGTTGCGATGTTCACAGCACTGTGACTGGCAGTCATGTGTCGAGTGTTCAATGTGAACCGCTTCATCGTGAATTTTTGAGTGAGAAGATGGCAGGTGAAGCTCACGTAACATTCGTTAGCGCGCGATGTCCACACGTCGCTTTTGAAGGCAACAGCGGTAGTGCCACCTTCAAAGGCACTGTTGAGCGCTGCTTTCACCTTCTTTCGGGTGTCGTCATACATCCGTGGCACAAGCACGCGCGAGAGTGTAGAGCGGGATGGTAGGCGCAGTGGCGTAACTAGATACGACGGCGCCCATGGCAAATGAAATTTCGCGCCCCTCATAGCCCATGGCAAATGAAATTTCGCTCCCCTCGCGTAGCCCCGCTGCCGTTTTTTTCCATAGGGCACATGTTGGGTGGACTCGGCTCTTGTCCCCCCCTGCCCCCCCCACCATAGATACGCAACTGGGTAGGCGATAGTCGGGAACGGCTTCTGTCAGAAGGTCTTTGAAGCCGCGGTCTTCCACAATCCTGTAAGGCTGTAAATCAAGCTCCACCATGGCGGCCACCTTGCTATTTAGCGCTCGCACCCTCTTTTCTGGAAGGGGCTCCGTGCGGCGCACGAAGTCCGTCAGCGTCGGTTGATCTCTTCCTGGCGTACCAGCGGTAGTCTCACGATACTCTTTTAACAACGCAGGATGTATTTTGAGATAGTTAACAAGGGGCGTTGTCGTACCTGTGGGAGTTTTAAGCGTTAACACGCATGCCGTACATTGCGCCATCGATGCCGTCACCCTCGCAAAATATTTCCAAATAGCACTCTTCTCTCTTCGTTTTGGTGCCGTTTCCCGTTCGTTCCTCCGCTTCGCAGACGGCTCCCCGCAGTCACCTCCGTCCGCCATAACACGGGTGGGCGAACGCGAAGTGAGCACTGATCACAGTTTAAAATGTCAGGAGTCACAGGGGAACAGAAACTCGCAGATTCCCGTTATCAACACTGACGCCACCAGTTTAGGTTGAAGCCGCCATGCAGCTATGTTGGCTATGTCGCTATCATTGGGCCTTGCTTACCGAAACTGAAACCGAGAGCAAAACTTACGCTTGCGAATACGTTCTTGACTATTCGATTAATTTCGAATATTCTTGTTACGACGAATATTCGAAAAATACCAAATACCAAATTTACGAATCGAATACGAATATTAAAAGTACAATATTCGATTCGTATTCGAAATTTCGAATATTCGCCCACCCCTAAATTTTACATATTTTAAACTGGTTAAGTTGTTCCGAGGAAATTATAATGGTCTAACTATATTCAGTTGTGCAGAGAAACGGCGTGCTTTGACTCTCTACCTTTGGCTCCATTGCCACAGAAAGTTGTTTCTAAATCTAACACTTTCTAACCCTTTCTGCTTCTCTACACCTCATCCTCCTCTTTTGCTTTGCCGCTCTACCAGTTCTATCCTTCTGCTCGGTGGCAATCGTGGAGATAACGGATACTTTTTTTTAACTTGCTTAAAAAAGGGGAATAGGCATTTAATATCTCTTTTGATTAGTTGAAATGTTTCAAAAGTGGGCGTTGAGCGACTCCCACACTGGTGCACGCTTGGTATTTTACGATAGTTATATGGTGTTGTGTGTTAATACTTGGTGTCCCAAGAAGCGGCCAGGCTCTTTAAATCGACCACAAGATTCAGTTCCTTAATGATGCGGTCCCACGGCGGCCATGACATATGAAGCTTTCCGCGCGCTTTTGAAATACGATAATGGCGTGTTCAAGCTCGCCAAAATTATGTGTTATTATCAACTTGTAGTGTACAACATAATCTTTCCTATGATGTAGGATTTGTTTTCCTAACGCAGAAAGCTAACTCAGTGGGCACCCGCGAATGTTGGCCGTTTTGGCAAAACATGGTTTCGTAGTACACCGGTACAGGGTTGAAGCAATTTCTTTCCAAATTTAGAATGTTATAGAGGAAGAGTGTGTTCATTGTCAACCGTGGCCCTTTTTTCGCAATCTTTTTGACTCAAAAGCGGCGCGCGCTTTTCTGATATCAGTTGCCAATGCATTATTTTATCACCCTTACTGATAAAACATAATGAATGGACATAATCGATTAGAAAAATGGTTTGTCGGGATATCTTGACTGTTTTTTTCGGGGTACCGATGTCGTCTGCTTTGCAGTTCCTTGTTGTTACCCCGCCTGTTTTTTTGTTTCAGCGACTTTCGCCGACTGCGGAACGCGCTCCGCTTTTGAGTCGAAAAGATTGTCTGCTGAAGGCGCCGGCTTTTGGCCCCTCCCCGTATGCTTGTTTGTTGTCGCAGTTGGCATCGCGAACTCTTGCGGCATCTCTTTTCTCCCGTGCGAAACGGCGCCGTATTGTTTAAGATGTTGTGACAGATAGTGACGCTGCTATTATCTAGTGCTGTGACAGACAGTGACGCTGCTATTATCTTATCCTAATCTACTTGCCTTCCTTGTTGTTGTTCTGTTCTTTCTTTTGCGCACCAACCCACTAGCTGATAAAAAGAAGCACAGCCCTTGAATAAACGTTCAGTCTGTTCGAGACGGTGTACGAGTCACTTCAGTGGCGACGAGGATGTTTACACTTGCGGAGCGGTGTGGCCGCTGATGCCGACAACTTGGATTGCCAGACATGGCGGCATTACTAAGTCCCCCGCAGTTCGAGGAGACAGTGGACAAGTGGGACGCGTACAAGTTGCGACTAGAAGCCTTTTTTGAGGGGAACGGCGTGAGCGACACCAAGAAGAAACGGGCATTCCTGGTGGCCGCACTAAGCACACGGACGGTCACGGTTCTGAGCAGTCTGTGCGCCCCAAGCAAGGTAAATGACCTCCAGTACGAAGAAGTCACGCAACTGCTTCAGGAGCACTACTCGCCTAGAACAAACGAGATTGCGCAGTCGTACTTGTTTTTTACAAGAAACCAAGAGCCAGACGAAACGGTGAAGGATTTCATTGTGGCTATTCGGCAGTTGGCGGACACTTGCAACTTCGGAAGCTTGCTACAGCGAATGTTGCGCGACCGCATCGTCTGTGCAATACGGGACCCTGACGGGAGAAGACACATGCTCACGAAGACGTCGTTGACACTTGCCGCAGTGGAGGAAATCGCCCTGGCTGCGGAAATGGCCAAGATCAACGTACAGCAGATGACCCGACAACTGAAGCCGGGGGAGGAGGACAACGCGGTGCATGCACTCCACGGCCGACCAGCAGGAAGCCAAGACAGAACGCCTCAAGACAGAACGCCCCGGACAGACCGATTCCCGCGATGGCGGCCGCAAGAATACAGCGCTGGGCGCTACTGCTGAGTGCCTACTCATACAACATCGAGTATAAGCCCGGAAAAAGCAACATCACGGCAGATGCCTTGAGTCGCTTACCGGTACCCGGAATGGAGGACCAAAGCACACGTCTAGCTGACAAAGATGCGCAAGAGTACGTACTGCTGACCGAACAGTTCAATGACGGCGTGATATCGGCCCAACGACTAGCGGTGCTCACAGATAACGATTTGCAATTACAGCAAATTCGTAGTTGGATACAGAACGGCTGGCCACAGCAGTTGCCGGAGCCACAGCTGGCGTTGCGCCCGTATTTTGACCGTAGGGACGAACTGACGCTGAGTCATGGGCTTATCTACTGGGGGCACCGTGCGGTAATCCCAACAAAGGCGAGAGAAACAATGCTAGAGATGTTACATGCCACGCACCAAGGTATTGCGGCAATGAAGACGCTCGCTCGCTCGCTTTTTTGGTACCCCCGAGTGGACAGCGACATTGAACGTTTGGCCAAACTCTGCCAGGTTTGCGTACAAGCCTCCTGTATGCCACCAGCAAAGCCCCCCGTTAGCTGGCCGGACACGGGAGAAAGGTGGTCAAGATTGCATGTCGATTTTGCGGGGCCGGTCGATAATCACATGCTGCTGATCGTCATTGACTCGCACAGCAAATGGCTCGAGGTTATCCCAATGAAGTCGGCCAGTTCCCTTACGACTATTGAAGCTTTGCGTACCATTTTTGGACGGTTTGGGTTGCCAACTACCGTTGTGTCAGACAACGGACCGCATTTTGCAAGTGACGAATTTCGCAGGTTCATGGAGCGGAACAACATCATCCACCTGACAACGGCGCCCTACCATCCCCAGTCGAACGGGCTGGCCGAGCGGAGTGTTCGTACCATCAAGCAAGGGCTGGTAAAAAACTGCGTGGGATCCCTTCAGACTCGTCTTGCCCGGTTTCTCCATCGGTATCGTCGAACTCCCCTAGGATGTGGAAAAACACCGGCCAATTTGTTACTCGGATACGAAATCCGCTCGTGCCTCGACAACGTTGTACCTCGGCCCAGGACGGCGCAGGAGGTACCACGACGCACTTTTCAGAAAGGGCAGTCGGTGTGGAGCCGTAATTACGGAAAGGGGAACAAATGGGAACCAGCTACAATAGAAGCGACCATGGGTGCGAGAATGGTTCGTGTGCGCGGCTCGCAGGAGGGCCAACAACGAAGACACCACGACCAATTGAAAAAACCGAATTGTCCCCACGGAGCGTACGACTACAGTGGAAGCCCTACCCTCGGTCGTGGAGGAATCAACGGCCCATAATACTGGCGACTCCCGCGAAGAGGAGCTGGTCACGGAGCTGCTATTATCTAGTGCTGTGACAGACAGTGACGCTGCTATTATCTTATCCTAATCTACTTGCCTTCCTTGTTGTTGTTCTGTTCTTTCTTTTGCGCACCAACCCACTAGCTGATAAAAAGAAGCACAACCCTTGAATAAACGTTCAGTCTGTTCGAGACGGTGTACGAGTCACTTCAAAGACCTTTGAATTCGCCGCATTTTCGTAGGAGCTAAGCCTTTTTCTTTCTTTACTTTTTCTTCAGGTAAGTTTTCTTTTTGTTAATTTCACAAAAAAAATGCACTTTCTGAGGGCAACGCTCCACAAATTCGTAGCACGATAGGTTAAAAACCGAAATTTTAAGCCGGTTTAAAGAGCTTGGCCACTCCTTGATACACAAAGTAGTTACCGCATATGTGTACTGGTGATTCATCCAGTTGTTAACCACCATTGGTATCCAACTCAGCACCATGCAGGGTGTCTATGAACTGAAAAAATGGTAATTCTGAGAAAGTTGGCGATTAGAAAAGACTGAAGATTTCCACCCTAATCGCCATCGATCAGGGAAATTCAGCCTTCCTTTCTTTGGATATCAGCAAAAGACACGTGTGGTGTGACACTTCGACCTTTCTACTCAGGAGCTTAGCCAGCCTGCCAATGCGATTCTCTGCTGGGAAACTAGAGTCTTGGAAGAATCCAGAGAAACAATTTCATCTCGTAATGTATGAAAGAGACAAACTTCTATACTCTAAATGAACTGCTGCTGCTTATGGCTGATTTGTGGAATGGTTTCATAGTGCGAGAGCTTGTCTCTATAGTTACCCCAGTTGCTCCTGAATGGACTTTCCATGGGATAGTTTTACAGTACAGGTTGTGAACATCATGGCTGATGAGGTAGTTTCTGCTGAGGGGGAGAGAATACCCCTCAGCTTGACAGTCCACAGAAGCTTTAGCAGACGGGATTTTGGATGTTGCGAGAGCAATGACGTTTGCCATTAACTCATAAATTTTTTGCCAGAAGTTGCGGAGCCAACAACTAGGGTTGTTTCATTCGACTTAAGGACAAGCCAGCTGCTATGGCGTCATTTTATGTGGTCGCTCTGAGACCACTTTTAATGCATCAATGGTATAGAATGCCAGGGAATGCAGAGGCGCATTCCAGACACCATACCGTAGCGTCTGCTGCTGGGACCTTCTGATCGGTTCTCATTGCAGTCATCACAATTTCCAGGTTCTGTTTCTTTTCTTCAGTGGGAGCTCATGAAGGTGGCACTGTGCACAGAGCGACAGAGTGGCTGACAGTGAGCTGCCCAAGACAAGCTGCTGGCTCTCGTGACCATCTCCGAAAGCCTCTGTATGGGCTAATTGACAGACGGGCCTGGACATTTATAAATGGTAAACACAATCTAGACTACCTTTGAATTTCGCCTTGGTCTAACGGCTGTAGCTTGAATACCGTGTTTGGCTGCTAGAATTGAGCTGGATATGCTAAGCGGCACATGTCGCCATCTAGGGACACGCTGGGGCGCTTATCCGCAAACTCCACTTCCCAGTTCATGAACTGCCTATGACCCAGCCAAAGAGATCCCGAGTCAAGTCAAAGTTTTCTATTAATCTTGTTAGTAGCAGGGCTGTAATCGTTAATTAAATTTTGGCGTAGCCTCGCACGTTGCGGCACACCGAGCAAAGCAGAGAGCAAGAACGGAGATGAAGACTAGCAAAACTGACGTCATCAGCAGTGTCCAATAACCCTTGCTCGCCAATAGGCGGACTTGGGGATGCGAACAATGACGTCGCAAAGCTTTGTGCAGGTTACAGGTGGAAGAGAGGCTCAGTGCATGCACTGCTATAATCGCAGCAAAAAATTTCAAAATAAATGCAGTTTACGTTGACTTTTTCCCAAGTTTCGTGCGATTATTGAATTAACAAGCCAAGGTGCTAAGGAAGCCTGCGCAAAACTCAGATTTCTTACAAAGTGCTTTAGTTTCCCTTAAATGCTAGTTTGACTTAGTTGCACAAGCCTGTGCCAGTGCACAAACTAGAGCAAATACATTGCGGTACTATTTTGCATTTAAAGCGCTGCCAAAGGAAAAGGTTCTGATATCATTAAGCTCCAGAAGATAAATCATTAAATTGAAAGTGACATACAGTAGACTGATTAATTCAAACTCCAGAAAGTCACGATTTTTTTATAAATTATCAATAGCTCGAATTATAAGAGGTTCATCTAAATATGTTGCAAGATTAATTATGATTTTCTATAGGACGGCAGCATATACAAAACAAATATTTTATGATTTCCTCGGCAAAGACCCATTAATCGAAAGCTGGTATGCCATTCATGAAAAATTGGTAAAATTTAAGACACAAGTTTATTCAACCCTCAAACATGTTGTTTATCAAGGACTGTTTGACAGCACATGACACCTCAAAACAAATTTAAGAGTGTGCAACCAGCAAACATTTTTCTTTTATGGACCGTTAAGCCGGGACCCATGAGTAATGGAAACGGGCATTGTTCTGGAGTTTCTATAGCAACTTGCGTGAACGCTGTGACATAAAGCCATGCCGCCACATCCCAGCGCCCGTGCAAGTTGGTATGGAAACTGCCACGCGGCGCCCGTTTTTTTAGCTCATCTGTTCTCTGGTTAAAGACATATATATATATAGTTTAACCATTCATTGGGATGTATAGGAGGCAAATGAGGAGGCACCATTTGCTGAAGTTGGGCTGGGCATGTCCCAGAGCGTTTTCACAAATTCGTGTGTGGCCAACCAGAAGCCGCGCATAATATCCTGGTAGTGGTTGTGAGAAAAAAAAATTAAAGAGCTCGTCGGAGTAACTCTCGCTACTGGGGTGCAGTGATGTTTTGATCACGTTAATGCAAAATCACGGTGGAAGATATAGGAAATATAAAAAGCATGCGCGAACAGCTTCAACGATTGAAGAAATCAGTACACCAGGCGCCGAGCGCCGGGAGTCTGCCGTCGAAGCGGTCAGCTCCACTTGAGCAAAACAGAAATCAAGCAGCACATTCATTTCTTACATCTTCTTGCATAACCATAATCGAAACATTGCGTTCACCATATTTTCAAAGATGAAGAGTTACTACATTTAACTCTTACGCACTTATCAAAACAGTTTCTCGCTACCATGGCTAGGGGATCATTTTCAGCTTCTGGTTGGCCTAGAGAGCTTGTTGAGCCCTCTATCTGCGTCTGATGCACGCCTTGGCTCTGCTTGGTCCATTCATATAGCTAGATAAAGGGCTCTGCTCTGCTTTAGTTCTGTTGAGTGCGCTTCTCACTGAGCACCAGTGCACCGCGGAAAAGCGACACCTGTGAAAGCAAGCTTCACAGGTGCTCCTTCTTCGCAGTGCACCGGTGCTCGGAAAGGAGTGCGCTCAACGGGGCCGCGAGAACAAGAAGTATGAATTACATGAAAACATCGTTCAAATTAAGCGGCTTATGAATACATTAAAAACGTAGCAGGACAACCCTTGTTTTGATATTTGTTTGACTTAACCAGAGGTATTAGTTATCCGAGTTTGAAGTATCGCGAGCCTACTGTATATTCTATAGGAGATATGACTCACTTGAATGTGCTTGATATTACTGAATGGTTATGCAAGTTTTAATTTGATAGTTATATTTCTCAAGTACTTGTTGTTTTGGGTGTGCAAATCAATGAGAATTCTTACTTTGACTCCATTTATGAGAGGCTTGTTTTATATGTCATGTGCAGTAGAAAGGTGGGGAGCTGGGCTAGGTGGTAAACACGGTGGTTGCTGATGTTAACTATGTATGTGGTATGCAGTTTGTTATGATTGTGTATTGATTTCGAACCCTCTTCTCTATATTTCAGGCTGCCTTTACGTGCACCATAAATATATCGAAGAGGTCGTCAATTGAAGGACAACTATAAGCACAAGCATAGAGGGGCATCTAGTCGGCGAGCGCAAGGACAACTGTAATGTAAAATTTGTCCCAATATAACGCAAGGCATGCCTTCTTCCAATAAAGGCATTGTGGTGAAACTTCTTAATTGGTTCGTTTGTTCAGCTGTCATCTCTAGGAGCATCTGATCTCACACAAACAAAATCCTGGCAATGAGTAATAGAGGTTGTCTGCTATTTTTCTTTTTAAACTATTGTTGTTTTGTCCAAGGATGAAAAATTAGACAAGTTCATATAGTGAATGACGGAGCTGTGAACTCTCCATATCAATCCGTACCCCAAAAGCTTCATGTGACTTCGGTTTGCTTGAACATGGAAGCTGTTTGCACTTGATAACGGAGGACTAGACCTTTTGTCTTCTTGACGCCCATAGCTACGGACCATCCGCACCAATCCTGCACCACCATTACGTCAGGTGACACCACTGGAAGAGGTGTAGCCCTTCCATGGGTGTCGCCTGATGTATCGAAGGTGCAGGCGGTACCGATGGCTTGGAACTTACGCCTTATATGAGGCCGAAAGGTATAGTGCTTCGTTATTTAGTGCCCACGGCTTTCATAATTCCTACGTATAGCTGTCCGTAGTGTTCTACAGACATTCCGTCATTTTACGAAATTATGTGCCTTGTTTCTACGGACGGTCCAGTTTCTAGATTACGGGAAACCTTGCCGGCAATATAGAACCAGCAACTTTTACCAATAAAATGGAGAAACGGATAACTGTCCAAAAGTGAAATACAGACGTTCCGTCATTTTACATGTTTATATGCCTTGTTTTTACAGATGTTTCAAATTCTAGATTACGGGAAACCATGCCGCCACTTTGGAACCCGCAAATTTTACCCATAAAATGATGTATGAGGTGTTTACAGTGGCTTCCATACCCCTTGTCCAAGTCGAAGATGGTCAGACATCATCCATTCCCCCTAAAATGAGGCGTCCGTTTCCGTTGAAAATAAAGAGTTTCAGATTTGATGTCGTAGTCATTCGCATCCTTATGTATTTCAGCAATAGATATTTAAATCTCAAAATGGTTCAACGATAACAGCCACAAAACATTTCGAAAGACGACTGTAAAACGGTTTCAAAAGTCGGCCGAAAAACGGTTGACAATATTGATCTGAAAACGGTTGACGATATCGGTCTCAAAACTTTCACCGTGACCGGTCCAAGTTATTGGACCGATCTGGAGCCGGGTTGCGAATCATTATGGGGCCAATATTTCTTAAAACTTTGTGCGATATTTGTCCGTTTTTCGTCCAATATTTTCGTGCTGCCTGCGGGACTTTCCAGTAACTTCGGGCTCGTCTTGTAGTCCTCGTCTGCAAAGTGGTTCGTGCACGGACAATCGCCTTTGGCGGGCTTCCATTTTGGCTGGGAAGGACGGGCCGCTCGAATCCACAGCTTGCGTAATTTGGGCTCACTCAGAAACTTGTGCGCAGGCCTGCCGCTCTAACATACGCAGTTCAAGCAGTCTTGTGCAGCGCATTACCGCGGCATAACTATTAAAGAAACTCGATCAGAATGAGGAATACTCGGCAATGTTCCCCCTTAAGATTGCAGCGGGACAACCAAACCTGCTAAGAAGAGGGAGGTCTTTGCCGTCAGTTCTGCTAGGGCTCCTTCGCGGTGGCCTCACTCGCACCGGCGGCTTCCGGCCGACGCATCGCCCGATCACGGCTCTTCCATCAATGAAATACAATAATCCGATCACCATCGCTTGGTATGGTCTTGATTTTTTTGGTATTGTAACGTCCGGGACAGCTCGTCGGGGCTAATTTTAAAAACATCAGATATCGGTTGAGCATCCCTTTAACAGCTCTTATTTTTGTGCCGATAGCAGCGGACCTGCTGGAAACGGGCAGCGGGCCGGACGTCACTGCAAGGACCGCGGCCAGCCGCGGGCCGGAGGGAGGCCTCCGTGGGCCGGATCTTGCCCGCGGGCCGGGGTTCGTAGACCCATCATTCAAACCATAACCGGAACGTGGAATTCGCTAATATTCGGGGAAGATGCGCTTGACACGAACACTTCTGAAATGTTCCGGTAAAAACTAAGCAAAGATAACGAGATAGTGTTGATCAAAAGAAAGAAGTAGCCTCGCTGAAAGTTAACTGTGGGCTCCGTTCTGGTTGAACACCAAACTGAAGTGGTAGATAAAAAAAAATTGTTCCCCTCTAAAAAAATGGTTCTCCCGAAGCTTAGGTTATTCTTAATTTCAGGACAGCTCCCATCCGTGGTATTTTGGTCTCCGTAACTTTGATCAAACCGGCTCTGGGGTTAATTTTCAAGATTCTTCTATATTTACCGAAAACGCGAATGCGTAGTAAAACTGATTTAAATTGACCGATTTAGTAGTTTTTACTTCTGAAGCAAATGCAATTTTTCAAATGAGAATGAAAATAATTCAGTCGCATGAATTGAAAAAATGAGTGAGGTTTAAGCCTTCAAGAGCACCTGTTAGGGCCATGTGCCATTTTTTAGACAGCGCGGCCGCCGACTCGCACAATTCAAGGCTAGTCAATGCTACTGTTGTAGTGTTTGTATACCCTCTTTAAAAACATGAGTGGAATCAACGAGCGCTGAATCCAAAAGATGTTTAAAAAGGTTTTCAGAAATCGTTAAGTGAAGTAATTAATGAACGAGTTCCTAACTGAGTTAACATTATTAGAACTGAGCATAGCTTTAGAGAGAAACAAACCCAGTGAGTGAGTGCATATTGAACACATTTGAAAATAACGTCTTTTCACTTGTATTGGTTGTTGCACCACAATTTTGGAGCCGCTCGGTGATTCGATAAATCTGTGTTGACGCTGTCTACACTCCAACTAGATGCTTACGAGAAATCGCAATGACGGGCACCGCTGTTTTTTTTTTATTTTGGTTCGCACGGAACGCCAAGTTTAAAGAAGATGCAATGCTACTTTTATGCTTCTTAATTGAAGAATTGTGAAAAACAGTTTTGATGTCGAGATTAGTTTCCAACTGGCAAAGCACAAGTTTAGATAAGACAGCATTTCTGAAGATGTACTTCTCTGAGAGATTTCTTCATCCTTTCCGCCAACCTCCTCCCCACCCCTCCCCCCCCCCGCCCTCTGAAGATTTCATGTTCTTTTACCGGGTCAAAACAATGTAGCTGGCTCTGGACACTTTCGCTATCCCCCCAAAAAACTCGATACTCACTACATCTACAATTTTAAACATATAAACAAAGAAATATTTGGAGTAAATTACGATAACGAACAAACGACAGGTCGTCTGTGGTGTACCATGTCACCTTTTCGTTATCGTAATTTAGACACGAACACGCTCAACCCTTCACAACAGTAAATTAATCATAGAGCTTTTTTTCGAATCCTTTTTTAGTATTTTCAATAGTTTATTACGTTTGTTTGTACATTTGCTACCTCCTAGCGAACTATGCATATGTATTGGGCAGAAGAGAACCAACTCACAGCTATCTGGGGCACGCATTATGGTGTAACGAAAATAATTTAAAGCAAAACATAAAAATATGCGAGCATAGATGTCTGGTACATTTATATGTCGAAAAAACAAATTTCTAGGCTTGATTTTAGGTGTGCTGTCTGTAACGCTGGCGTTTGACTCGAAATAGATGACGCTTACGAGACAATGAATAGAGATAACTGGAGTAAAAATTTACAATTTATACATAAGAAAATGAGCACTTCTACGTAACTAGAAGTCTTCCAATTTGTAAATTTCTTAACCAAAAGTCTCAAGAAAATGAAGGACAAATTAGATGCTACCGAAAATATGTAGGCCAAAATCACAACGTGAGTTCGATATTCAAGTTTCTGAGACAAAGTGCGGCAGGGAGCGTTATTTCTCGGTCGTTCTTGGAAAAACAGATGCTCTGAAGAGACTAGTAGATCACCACAAGTCTCCAAAATGGGCACGAAGTGTTTTCCTTGCATCCAAAAACTTTGCGGAACATTCCCAGGTGGCTCATCATCTGATCTGCCTTCATCCAGAAAGTGGAGTCGAAAACCCCGGTTTACAGCTCGACCTAAATTGATATATTTTTTTATTTTATCCGTATTGGGGTGCAAACATGGTTCCAAAACCTCTTTAGATGAAAATGACTGCAATGCCTGCTATAACATGGGAAAGCTCTTCAAACTTCGCCTTCCAGTTTATTCTCTAGCTAACGCAAACACAGTAGCTAATATATATATATATATATATATATATATATATATATATATATATATATATATATATATATATATATATATATATATATATATATATATAGGTAGTTTCATCTCAAATCTGGCAGGCTAAGAGAATCAAATTTTTAATTTTCACGAAAAAAAATATATGTTTTGGGGCATTTCTCAAATGAAGAAGGGCGCAAACCGCGTGTTCCCCAGATTTTTTGTTCTCGAGTTACGAAGCGTAGAAGCCGCAGTGGCAGAAACTAGTGTTTTTGCCTGCCAAGGCAGGTCGCGTGTTTGACACCCTCTGCTGGCGATAGTGTTTTTTTACACCCTTTTAACTTTTTTACCTCAATTAATAGGTACTATAAAGATACCTTGACGTAGTCAAATACTTTTATAAATTTAATAGTTTTCTAGAAAAAAATGTCAAACTCGTCACTCCGGTTGCTTTTTGGTCAAATTTGACAGGTCATTACTTCGTCTCGACTTGAGGTACATTTTTTTCTAACTCTACAGAAAGCCCAAAGCAAGCCCATTATAGGTATAATAATATCATTATGATCTGTTGAGTAGCCCCTCCGCTACCTTCACGTAAACTTTGTAAGAAATAACAAATGTTTAAAGTTTGAGATCGATTTTCTCAAAAAACACATTTTTGTAGCTTTTTATTTTTTTAAATTATATTAGATCTATTAGTCGACTACAAGAAAAAACAAACTACAAATGTAATATTTTAGTTGTATGTCTCCTATTTCAGCCGCAATCACGTGAAATGTGTGAACATTCGTTACATCTCAACTTTTACGTGAAGGTAGCGGAGGGGCTGCTCAGCAGATCATAAAGTTATTACTCCCTGTTGGAAAATCTTGATGACGGAAAGAAGTTGGAAAAAGCCTCATACAAGCGTAACCGTAATATGGGACATCCTACCCCAGCGAAAAGGCGGCTCCACATAGTGGATTACGGCGGAACTGTACGGAACCATACAAGCGTGTCGTATTATGGGACATCCTATACCAGCGGAGTGGAATATGTCGGAACCAATTAGGCGCACGGAACCATATAGGCGGCCGGAATCATACAAGCCTAACGTAATATGGGACATCCTATACCAGCAAAAATGCGATACCAACATTGTGGAGCCATATGGCTTCACCATGTCGGTATCGCCTTTTCACTGTTATACAGGGTGATTTTTTTTAAGATTTACATATTTGTTTAAAATGTTGTCAAAGCTACACTTCTGTGGTTTGGACAGGTTAGTTATACGGACAGGGGTACGTAGTGCAGGGGCCTAATCGTAACAATCAGTCGGATAATTAAATACAATTTGTTAATTAACTTTTTAAAAACTGAAAATGGACACATGGTTTCAATTAGAAACTTGCTGAGAGTCACCGAAAACCACTAAATTAACTCTTTTTAGAAGGATATAACGCAGGGGTAGCATTTTACGCGTTCTGTAAAAACGCTTCATTTGGATCCGTTTCTAGGTTTCGGTTTATCGGAGCACATCTCTGCGCCCACGGTCCTGTTCCCCAGGGGTTTAGTTGTGCAACACACGTGCGCCCTGCTTCCCTCCATCCTACGAGGGAGGCGAGGAGGTGACTTCGCACTGCAGCCACTGGTCAGCAGTATCGCAGGTGCAAAGATGCGCTCTGATAAGAAACTGAAGTCTGGAAACGTGTCCAAATTAAGCTTTTTTTTTTTTAGAACGCCGTAAAATTCTGCTCCCGTATTTTATATTCACGAAAACGGTTGATTTAGTGTTTTTCGCTGATGCTTAGCAACTTTCTAATTAGAATTATGGGTCTATTTTCACTAATTAAAAAGTTAAAGAATATATTATACCTAAAGGGAAGCTAGAGTGGTTTTGTATTTGAGGAAACACATGTAAATCTTTTTCATTTGACCTCCAGAATCTCAAATATCATAATTATTTGGTAATTTGGTGAATCAAGGCTGCCCTACTGAAAAAGATTATATGAACCTATATAAGAACTGATATGAAATATCCAGAAACTGATATGTGACATACGAATCTGATATGAAATATCCAAAAACTGATGTGCGATATATGAAACTGATATGATATACACAAAAACTGATATGCGACATATAAGAACTGATATGCAACATTTGCCAACTGATATGAATATGTCCAATAAACATATCAGAAATAAATTCATATAATTTTTTTTTCGTATAAGACGTGCCGCGCGGGAAAACAAACACGTGGCTTGGAAACGCAGAGGAGCGGCTTGATTTACTGGCTTTCAAATACCTACGGCATGAGCGTTTACTTTTTATTAAGAGATTCATCCCCTGAGCCGTTCAAAATACTCTCAGAGGTATGAAATTACTGAAAAAAATCCAACATGTTGAGAATATTATTTATTGTTTAGGTGGTCACCGAAAAACTCCGTAGTTACAACATGACCTGCATATTGGAATCAAGGCTGCTTAGAATCATTTCTAAAGTATCACTGGAGGCACTCTTTCCCGGAGAGTGACGTCACAAAAGGAGCTTTCAAAATCTCTGCTCACGCATCTTCAGCGCCAATCAAAGCTATGCACGCACATGCTATTTTTAAAAAGGGGAAAAAAGACGTCACGACTGGTGCCAGTGCGGGATAATACACCTAGAATGCTTACAATTGGACACGCGGCCCTCAAGCGACACATGCTTGGCAGCTGAAAAATCCCCTTACGACGTCACTACTTGTCGGATGTTTTTTTGTGTTTTCTAACGTTTAGTTATATCTTTGGAGCAAACGAACGTGGTATTAAGATTCACGCGATAAAACTACGCTAGAATCGACCTTCATCTAATTTTCTGAAAGAAGTCTGGCACTTCTCTTTAATAAGCCGACTCATCATTACAATTAGCCCTTTATACTATGCCCCCCGTGGCCATATAGCTCACGTGCAGACCCCGTAAGTGTAGCTTTTACGGCTTTAAAAAAAAAACAAATCTGTAAAGCATACCCAAAAAACACCCTGTAGAATGCCTGCTAATACAATACGATAGTATGGTTCCTTCCCAGCTTGCATCGTTCAAGAAAGACTTGCTGACATCCAGCGTTCCATTGGAACGCTGGATGTCCACGAGTAACTACATCAGCGAGTGGTTTCAAACAAGCATGATGTTTGCACACCAATAAGCTCTTGTCCGAAGTCCTCGAGGAGCACTGACAGCAAATGCGAAATGTAGTGTAGTGGTAAACTTGATCGCAATTATGTATTTCTAGAAGAATTGCATGCAGCAAAGCTTAACTTTGCTCAAAAGATTAAAATTATAAATTCAATACTGAACAAAGGTGTCCCTTGAGCTGTCACACCAAACTCCCAATCTTGCCACTCAGGAGTTCCCAACTTGTGCGTAGAGGATGAGCCCAATCCAGATATGTGCTGCGAGTGCACCTGCGGTATAAATATTGAATAAACATCACATGAAAAATGAAAGACGTTTACAATTCTCTGTAGTACAAAATTAGAGCACAGCTCTTGAGGAGGAGGAGGGGAGAATATCCTCCCTCCCGCTCCTCTCCTCTTCTGCTCCCTTCCATTTAGAAAGAAATTTCCCTAAATTTAGCGGGAAACATTCCCCATAAATTTAGCAGGTTAAGTTTCCCCACAATATTTAGCGGGGAAATTTATGTCACCTGACCTCAACACCAATTCAGTTTTCCCGCTAAATGTAGCGGGGAAAATGACGTTGCATGACCGTGTCACGTCACCCATAAACAAATTCAGTTTTTCAGCTAGACTTAGCGGAAACATTAACGTCACACGACCTCAACATTAATTCAATTTCCTGCCAAGTTTAGTGGGGCAGTTATGCCGACAGCGACGGTGCGAAACACGGAAACTGGTGCCTAAAAGCTGCGGTCTAAAAAACTAAATGCCTCACATGCAATAAAGTGAAAAATTATAGATAAGACAAAGAAAAGAAATCTAAGGTACCGTTCTAATTATCATTCCTTTTGTCCGTTCTCGAATGTTTTGATTTCAAGAAATGTTTACCTCTTTATTCACACCCAGAGAACCCCTCCCAGTTTCAGCATGAATGCAATAAATCAATGCAGACTAGACCTCGTTAACTATAATGCACATGAAAATGAATGTTTGCCACATAGTCATGTACGAGTCGGTGGATCACATCTCTAAATACATTTGTAGTGAGGAACATTCTTGAATAAACCTTCTAGACTTTGAATTTGACAGTTTAAACATCCATAAGGAACACCGTATGCCACTGAGTTTTTTGTGGCACATCAGAAACGGCACAGCACTGTCATCCTTGCATAACCAACAAGAGTTTGCATTTTTTTAGCATGCCATGTGCTATTCTGATGTCCATACAGCCCCCTTTAACAAAATTTCTTTTGTAGAGCTTTTTATTGGTTCTTACTTAACTCTCACGACAGATTTGGTACCTTGAACTCTCACTCGGCATTAACACTTCTATATATTGATGAAATAGGGAAAGACAAGATTGTATGCACTTGAGTACGGCTCAGCAAGCCCAGATGTGTAGAAAAGTACTGTCGAAAACTCAAATGTCATAACAAAAATTTTAGGTAAAATGTGGATGCAATTTTGGATATGGTCATCAACACAGTTAGCACATTCAATCTGAAGAATATGTGTTAGACGTACGCTCAAAGAAACATGTTGCATCTATATTTATGCAAATTACTTCAGAGAATCAAGCGCTACAGTCTCGAGAGGGAGTTCGGTGAATGATTCTACCGAAAATTAGTGTAGACGGAAAAAGCAGTTTGATCTGCGACAATGAGCGTTACATAAGCAGGTGACATGCCATTGTTACTGTTACAGTGCCGACTGTTTCAAACTGTCAGCCGCGTCATTCGGTGAGTTCCCTCCGTACATTACAGGGTTTGGCTCTCTCAAATGGTTTGCGAGAAAGCTGATGAACTGGTAATATCTACCGTAGTTCTAGAAGAACTATTTCCAAAATCTTATCTCAGCATCGTAAAGAATATAAAATGTTTCTAGAGACAAGCTTAGTGCAAGAGTTCAATAAAATAGTTTGTTTTGCGAAACCATCTTGCCGTAGTAAACATATAAAGTTCTCCTAGGTAGAGCTAGTCATTACGGATGATTGTGCCCACTGCACCACATAAAAAAATTATTTTTGCGACCTACAATATTTAATGGCTCAACCAACTCTGATTAAGTGGAACACTTGATATTAAAGATTGGTCTCATCATGACTCTCTGCAAACATCCACATAATAATTCGCATGAACCTTTGTATTTCAAGAAAACATTTGGTGCGAGCTGTTTAAAACACCATAACACTTTTTAACACTAAAAGAAAGCCTGTACTGGGCCACAACTTTAGCAGTTTTCACTTCATTATGAAGAGCAATTACACATATGTGAACCTTGAATATAGACCTGCACTGAATTGTTTTCTTAAGTTGAATCTGCTATGCTCTGTTCACTTTATCAATCTTTGCAAAGCTGACAATGTGCAAGTTCCTGTTTTTTTATATTTCACGTCTCCCACCTGCTGGGCGCGATAGGTACATAAGATTGATGACACCACCGTAACACAGTGATTATTTAAAAAAATTTGCCTGGTATAGCACGGGCGAAGCCATCTGCGGGAAGTTATTTTTGTGACACCGTCAAACTTACATCAGCGGGCTTTTAGGTTCACATGTCAATCATGTCTGCAGACTCCTTTTTGTAACTGGAACTCCATCCAACCCAAGATTTGAATATTGCTTTTGCATTTTAGGCTTACCAGTGCTTTTGCTGTTTCACTCAAGGAACAGGTAAAAAGAATGCTTATTTCGAGTGGCATACCTTACACCTGGTGGCTTGAGGACTCCCCTGTCGTGACGCTAATCAAGTCACAGGCAGGGAGATACTGCGATGCTCTTGTTGCTGAGATTACCACCCCCCCGGGTCCTGGCCAGACGACAGAAGAAGATTGAGTCCAAGCTTATGGCCACTAGGATCTCCAGACCTTGAGGCACCCAGGTAGCTGAAAATGAAAACAAATCACAATAGAGTACTTGGCAGAGATACATTACAATGAATGACATATTCTTTCATGATCAGCACATAGATCCTTTCATTTCTATACTTTGAACTTGTACTTACAAAACATGCTCTTTACTACGACAGCTATAGTCTTCCCCGAGGACAAGGCCATGTAGGCCTTGTCCTCGGGGGAGACCCTCTTTCACCCCAACCTGAAAGATTTCCGTTGAATATTCACACTCAATTGTAAAGACTACAAAAAAAACTACTACAGCAATGCAGAGCCGTATACTGGGAGAGTTTGGTCAGTGGGTGTGGCGACGAAGGCGCTGGCGAGGCGGTAAGCGAGGAGAGTGCCGAAGGAGCGAGAGATAAAGAAGGCAGCAAAGAGGAGACGACCGCCATTTTGACGCAACGCTGTCGGCGCGGAGCACTGTTGAGGCTACGCGTTGTCTGCTATGGGCTTATTTCTTTTTCGCCTGACTCAAAGTTTGCGTTCGAACGTGGAAGAACCAATTCGTTAGCTTTTAAAGCTACCGAGGAATAACATTATATCATTTTGTTGCGAGAGCGTGCCAAATAAAAGTAGAGTACCGAAATTTGTATGTCGATCCCGTGCGTTCCGCCGGGCGAATGAATGAAAATGGCTGCCCTCCCCCCTCAGCTGGTAACAGTCGAGAGTTCACGCGCATTGTGAACTACCGGCCCATTACTGTGACCTGCACAATGTACAGGGTCGGCATGCAAGTCATAAGACGCAGACTGCAAGGCTGGGCGGAGCAGAAACATGTACTGGGCGAGCTCCAGAACGGCTTCAGGAGTGGCCGACAGCTCGAGGACAACCTGTATGTGCTGACCCAAGCAATTGAGATTGTACAACAGGAGGGGAGACACCTATGGGTGGCTTTCTTGGACATTGAAAAGGAGGCCTATAATTCAATCTCCCACTCAAGGCTCTGGTGCGAACTGACACAGATTGGTGTGCCAGGTTCAGTGCTTGAGCTCCTCCAGGAGCTGTACAAGGACACAACGGTTGTGGTGGAATGGGAGGGCATGAACACGCAACCAATCCCAGTGACAAGAGGCTCGCGACAAGGATGCCCCTTTCCCCTCTCTTGTTCGTGTTATATATGTATAAATGGGAGGCAGAACTGGAGGGGTGTGGAGAGGCCTCAACGTGTCTTACATGAAAAATGGGCAAATGGTGAGACAGCATCTTCCAGGACTATTTATGCGGATGATCTGGTGCTGACAGCGGGCACCTGTGAAGAGATGCAACAGCTGCTGGACATATGCAGAAAACAAGGGGACAGACTGGGCCTAAAGTTCAGCTCCCGTAAGCGCAAAGTGCAGAAGTGGGGGCCTACAGAGAATGTAGAGGGGGCTTTGGACACACCGCTTGTACTGCAGGGGGAGACTGTGCAGTGTGTCACGGAATACAAGTACTTGGGTGTACTCCTGTCCACGGGTGGGAACTACATCTAAGCACACAAATCGGCTGTCCGGGCAACGGCCATGAGGGGAAAGCGAGTGCTGGCAGACATCCATGTGGGCTTTCGACCGCTACAAGGTTGCTCGTAGCCTGTGGAAGATGGTGATGGTGCCCGGACTGATATTCGCGAATCGGGTGCTGTGCACGTCCTCCCAGACTCGGGAGTTCCTAGAGGTTCGACAGCGGGAGGCAGGGCGGATGGCACTCGGGGCACACAGGGGGACTGCAAAGGAAGGGGTGCAGGGGGACCTCGGGTGGTCTGCCTTTGAGTCGAGGGAAGCGGTGGCTAAGCTGGCTTACGAGAGGCGTCTGTACGGCCTAGGAGAGGAGCGATGGGCCTGGAGGGTGTTTAAGTACCTCATGTACAGGAGTGTAAACACGCGTCTGACCAAGCGGGTGGCCAGGCTCGCGGGGAAGTATGAGGTAACACCGACGCTGGTGGACGGCCGGCCGCTCCGAGAGGGGGTTACGGGACTCAAAAAGCACGTGCAGCGGGTCGAGACGCGAAGGTAGACGGAGTCGGCCCCACGAAAATCATCAATGACTGTGTACGCGGCCTCGAAGCTGACAATCGAGCGGGAGCAGCTGTACGATGACTCCAGGGGCAGCAGCTTGCTTTTCGAGGCACGCACGGGAACCCTCAAGACCAGGCTGTGGAGATCGCGATATGACACTGGGGCCCCAATCGCCTGCGTCGCCTGCGGAGCAGCAGAGGAGACAACCGAACATCTGGTGCTGCAGTGCGGGGCCCTCAGCCCGTGCCCCCAGGTGAACCATCTGCCGGACGTGCTGGGCTTCCGGACGGCGGAGCGGAAAGATGACGGCGAGGAACCCGTCGAGACCACCAAGCGCCGACTAGAGCAGTGGTGGGAGATTTGCTGGCGGCTGTGGAAGAGGGAGAGGCGAGCTGGCCCGGACGAGCAAGCACAAGCCGGACAACCGATTTTTTCCACCCAAGTCGACCTGCCCCACACCGTGGACTCGACCGAAGTTCCAACAGAACAAGAACTCGGCTAGTCTTGGCTGGAAAATGGCTGAGCAAGCCTTTTTTGGCAGGCCATCGCCGGAATTTCCGGCGAGTGGCCACCCGTTACAAAGGGGACGCCACTAAATCTAAATCCAGGTCCAAATCCATGCGCTCACGTCTCTCGCTCTGCCCGCGGGCTGATTAGCTCAATCGGGAGGGGGACGTTACGGCGGCGAGATCATGAACTGGCCAAACTCTCCCCATATATGGCTCTGCTGGAAGGGAAAGATTTTTCTACCCTCATGCTCAACGAGTGTCGACTGGGGATACCAGTTCATATACTAACTGAGAATGAGGGTAGAGTGTACCAGCAGAGGGCAGGCGTCTGCATAGAAAGATTTTAGTTGGCGCACCAAGACGCTAACCGATAAAAATGGGTACTACTCTGAGCAAAATACAAAAAAAACGTTGATCTCGACTTAGCACTAACAGCAGCACACAGTATCTATTATACTGACTAAAGGGTACTCAAACCAAATTTTCTTCCCGGCTTGCTTTTTAGGAAAAGCTCTAAATTTACAAGAACTATTAAGAAAACTGCTAAAAAAAAGCAATGGCAAAATCAACGATTGAATGTGCCTGCTCTCCAGTAGCACGACATCTATGGCAGGCAGACCTGCAGAATGAGCAAGAAGTCTAAAAATGAAAGCCGTTTACAACTCCCTGTAACGCCGAATTGGAGCGCAGCTCTTGAGGAGGAGGGGGAAGGGTACTGAGGGGGGGTATAGCCCTCCTTTCTCCTCCTCCCCTCACAGGGGTCACGTGACTTCGGGGGGGGGGAGGTCACGTGACCCCCCTTTTCCGAGGTCACGTGACCCCCCCCCTCCCCCAGGTCACGTGACCTGGGGCGGTCACGTGACCTGGGGGGTCACGTTACCTGGGGCTGTTACGTGACATGGGGGGTCACGTGACCTGGGGCGGCCACGTAACATGAGGGGTCACGTGACTTGGGGCGGTCACGTGACCCCCCGTGCGGTGCATGTCTGAACATGCACCGCGCGGTTACGCCGACGGCGACGCCGATGCCGACGCCGACGCCGACGGCGACGCCGCTCAAGCCGGAAACGGGCGCCTAAGAGCTGCGCTCTAAAAACAGGGTAGGTCCTATGTATCTTTTTTTTCGTGCTGCAGGCAAGTGCTGGAAGGAGGTTTCACGGCATCCAATTTTCACAACCAAATTTCTTGCAATCAGTTGAGAACAAGTTTGAGCAGTGAACTTGTCCTTGTCATTGGCATAACGTTTTAGTGTTGCCCATGGAGACTCAAATAAATTTGTAAATAAAAACAAGGAAGACCAACTTACATAAAAAAAATCTGTACAATTAGCAAAGAAAAATTGTCTTGACACACATATGTGGGATACAGTTTTACAGCGTCTATTCGTGTGCTTAAACATTGTTGAGGCCAATCCGCGACAGTGAAAAGAAAATGCCCGAGTACCATTAAGGGAAAGACAGAAAGGATGCATGCCTACCTACAAAAAATATTTAGAACGACCACGGACAGGAAAGTCTGGTGAGGCTCTCGGTGTGACTCCCTGCAATGGGTCTGCGCAGACCACAGAACAAGATCGGTCAGAGCTTGGAGTCATAAGGTGCTTCATACGATGAAGTTCCAGAAGCAGCTGCAATTGGAATAAAGAGCATTTTATTTCTCTGCAGAACGGAGAGTTTAATAGATAGCATGCAGTCATTAGGTGATACAGTCATGAATGCATCGACTTTTCAATGCAGCACTATACCACCGGATTGTTAACCTTTCAAGGAAACACGAAATCCAAAAGCATTATTCCAAACTATCTCGGCTTAAAGTTAACCACGGCAGAAGCTTCCAGCCATCCTTGCCAACTCTGTGCAGAGAGCAAGCCATGTCACCTTGTAGTTGGACTCCATGGTACGTCGAGCTTATAATCATGTGTCACGCTGTTTTTGCTGCAATGGCTTGTAGTGTCAAAAGTGGTCCACCTTAAAGAGATACAAAGTATAGACGTTTGTGAGTGGGGCCCTGGCCTAGCCTTCACCTACATTGCGAGGTAGGACGTTCCAACCGGGATGTTTGCTGCCTGTAACCACACGACCACCTTGTGCCTAGCGATTGTTCGAGCTGAGTGTATGTCCATACTGATATATTAACTAAAGGCAAAACAATTACCTGGCAGGTATTATATTTTTAAACAAGCTGGGTCGACTCCTCATTTAGTCGAAGGAGTCTATGCATAAAAGGACAATACAAACAAAATTATGCGTTAGAATTCCTTTTGCACCCCAAAATGATGTGTTTTTGAAAGTAAGATACACAAGTTATACCCCTGTCAGACGGGCACCTCAAATGACATTTACCCCAAATGACATTCAGTGTAAATGTCATTTAGGCAGTGTCACACGGCAACTCAAACGACATTTGACTTAAATGACATTCGAGCTCAACTGAGTTCTCCCAAACTCATTTACGGCTCGTAAATGTGTAGTCTCGTCAACAGCGGTCAGCACAAGTTCCGCGAATTGAAATAAAACATTGTAAATAATATAAATAGAATTTAAAACAATGCTTGTAGCAATTATTTTTAGAAAAAAATGCTTATAACGTGTATATCTCGCACACCTTTTGCGATATATTTGTTTAATATACTCGCGGTCTCAGTTTCGCGTCAGGAACGCGATCCGACGTTCCGGCAGTTCCGGATCCATCGCACTACGATCATTGTCGTCAGCAGGCTCCATCGCTACAGGGTCACGGTCTTCGCTTGAATCGATCGCAGACGTAAACGTCAACGAGGTATACGAATCCGGCGAAGAACGAAAGAGCGCGAGGAACAACGGCGAGAAAGATGCACGGAGTTCCGAAAGCAGACGAGCCAAGCGGCGGAACGGCTACGGCTACGGATTACTTGGGATTGCTGACGTCGTGTCATAGTTGCCACAAAACACCTTGTCTCCGTCAAAACGAGTACTTAGTTTTCATCACCGTGTTTGAATTTTATGTTCTGAGAATTCATTACATTTTATTTACTTAGTAAACAATAAAATAAACACTAGTTTGCCGGGTTAACAGCAGACCGCTATCGTGATAGACATCACCTAAATGACATTTGAGTTGCCCGTCTGACACGACACGACTTAAATGTCCTTTGAAAATCCTAAAGGCCTTTAGCGTAAATGACATTCAAGGTGCCCGTCTGACAGGGGTATTACTTGATTTAGAAAGTGCCTCAGCTGTACAAATGCATATGCACTAAGGGCACTCGCCAAGCCTATTCTCCTCAGCTCTGTCCAAGTTAAGCCAAGTTCGAGTATAGAAGTACACGCTCACTGAAATAATGAGAAAGGCAGGGAGAAGTCTTAGTTGTTCCGCCACCAGCCCCCCTGCTACCTTCGATGACGTTTCAGCGTCTCATGAGCCTCGAGTGAGCACGTCCGTTCAAAGCAGGATGAAAAGTAGAAGCGCGTGCTGGAGGACGCCCAGCCATTCTGTTTTTGTCATCGGCTATACTGCAAATGTATTGCAAATATGCAGTCCACCTTTGACCATAATACAGAATTCTGATAAGGATAACAACAATCTATGCGTATTGCCATCCACCATTTTCCAAATAAGTGCTCCTGCCTATCGGTACATCTACACATTGGTGCGTGAGTGGTTTCAAGACTGAGAGGCTAGAAAACAAAGCGCTCGCAAGGCTTGTATCGCCCTTTCAACCATGCGGGTACATCAGTCGCAAATCCCTGATTTCTAGCCGAAACCTTTTAGAATGAGCAAATCTTGTCCACGCCCGAGGTAGACCACTGAATCGTGATTCCCCCATACTGTGCGAATCCTCCTTTAAACTGCGGTACACCCAGCAAATGAACTCTGTTGTGCTGTGGCACTCGTCCATGCTGCCTGCTTCAGAGCAAAACGACTGTTTGTGTTGAAGACGGAATCCCACAACGTACAGGCTAACACGTTTAATGAACAAAGATAAAATTCATATAATTTAATAGACACAGATAGGCTCACAAAGGGACGACACCATGATCGTTGTTGTTGGTTTTACTCTTGCGTACGAACAAAAGTGACCTCCTCTTTTCTCAGATGTACAGCAAACCCCTTATCTTTGTGGCCCCTGTTTCTTCACAAATCGGTCACAGAGGACATAATCGCGGCCACTAAATTTCGCAAAATTAACGGCCGCGAAAATTAAGGGCTCGCCAACATTAAAGGGTTTATAGTACTTCCGTTTGTCACATGATGTTAGCATTTCAATGAGGCTGAAGTTATTGGTTTAAAAAAGTTTGGCCTATGCAAAAAACGCTCGTCTGCAGGTTAGGCACACGAGGTTTTTTGCACTTCCTATAAAGTGGCAGATTTGTTTTGGGAGAGCTTTTGGTAAAACGCAGTCTCAAAACTAGATATACTTGGCGTCAACTATTTTGTGGTGCATTGTAAAAGCTAGAGTAGCTTCCACAGTGCTTCAGGTCATCACTTTTGCGAGAGCATGTGGTTTAGTGTTGCATCTCATTTGCATGGTCTAGAGAAACTAGAGCTGACAGAGTTGGGAGCATTCCGGAATAACAAAACGCCGACTATGGAAGCATTAAAAGATGCGCACATGCGAACTGTGCATTTCTAAAAGTAGATTTGAGCAAAAGTAAGAACAATATGTGTGCTTACGGCGGACATACTTGCCATACTTGCCTTCCTCAAGCATGATAACTTGTCCCTCGGTAGCACCATCCAGTAAGAAGCACCAGCAACACGCCCACGAGACACCGCCGACTCTTGGAATGAATGACGACCCGTCTCAGGTTTTGGAAGGAGATCCGAAACACTGCTTTAGGCCAGATTTTGTACCTGGCGGGGCAGGGGCTAAAAGTAGAAATAAACAAATTTATCTGAAGTGATACATTCCTATAGCATAAACTCTAGGATAGCAGGATTTTTTAGGTCAGTGATGTGCTTTAATTAAACACAAAAATGGTTGGTTTATATGATGAACCAGCAGCCCCCGTTTTGCATAAGTGTAATGCAGTGTCTAAAGTTACGTCCGACGGAACACGAAATAAAAATTAAAGTTACTCCCAACGTAACTTTACGTCAAGCATTCGAGTTACGTCCGACGTAACCCAAAATAAAAATTAAAGTTACCACATTTATTTGAATATAAGTCGACCTTTTTTTTCCTGAAATCATAACCAAAGAATTTCGACCTACATTCGCGACCAAAGTTTGCGACCCTACCGGGAGCATGGAGCTATCGAGTCACCGAGCCGGCGTTGCAGTAGAGCCTCGCCGCTTCTTGTTTCAAAAAGCTTTTGGTGCACGAAAACAACCGAAACAGCAGCAGCCAACGGCCCACCCGCGGTAGCCGCGCCGCTGCCGCACGCATCGCTCGGGCGTCGGGTTACGCCATCGCGCCTGTAGCGTTCCCCTCGCTGGGCGACGGGGAAGGGGAGGGAGAGGAACTCGATCCGCCATGCACTTTGCCCTCCATCCTCGCAAACGCGCACAAAAAAAGGAGGTTACTTTTGTTTTTTGCTTGAAGCGGCTCGCCTCGCGTGGTGCTCATGGCGACTCGGCTCGGGGCGTTGCTTGCGTCTTTGTATTTTGCCTTTCGTCGCTTCGCCCGTCTCCACCTTCTTTCGTTTCTTCCTGTCGTCATTTTACAACAGTGTCAGCGAGGTATTGTTGCGAATTAGCGAGGATGTCTACCAAGCTGACGAAGCTTCGGACGACGATGACATGTCCAGACGTTCTGACGGTGATTAAGTTTTTGGCATCGCCCCGTGATTTAGCAGAGAGTGCTGTAAATAAATGTTTGTTTCTTTCTTTTGCCCAACCTTTCCCCTGTTCTTAAAAATAAAAAAGTCGACCTATCTTTGAACTATTTTTTTTTTATTCTCGGAGGGTTTAATAAATAGGCGTCGACCTATTTTCGTGGTCAACCTATTTTCGAGTAAATACGGTACGTCCCCAGGAACTCCAAATACAAATTAAAGTTACGTCCGACGTAACTTTACCCCAAGGTTTCAAGTTACGTCCGACATAACCCAATGTGAAAAGTTAAGTCCGACGGAACCCGAGATAAAGAATAAACTTACCCCCCCCCCCCCCCCCGCTGCCCGTTTCGACCTGGATGAGTTTCGTACCGGCCTAGGTCGTGGCACCGGCACGAGTTCGTGTAATTATTACTACACGCGTTCGTGTAATTACACACGAGCAACACATTTTTCCTAGATCACGGCACATCCCCTATGAAAATGGCTACCGCCATTCTATGAACATCTGACCGACGTTCTGTCGCCCCTGTCGTCATTCCATCGCCCTCGCTTGAATTTTATGGACACTTTATCGCCCCTTTATCAACGTTTGGCACTGGCATGGTAGGCGCCAAAATGGCGATCAAATAGCAAAATAACCTTTTAGCGTCTTTTCATTGACAAGTGTCCATACAATATTTGCATATCATCATTTTATAGTCATCCTACTGTCAATCTGGCGCCCCCGGAGGCAGTGCACTATTGGCCAATTTCTGCTGCAAGTGAAGCAAACTTCAGCTAATGTACGCAATAGGTTCAACTGGCGTGAGTGTGCCGCGGCAAATTGAAACAGACCATACATGGGTAAATTACTTCCAAAATGTAATTTCATTACAATTACTGTGCTCCAAAAGTAGTTTAATTACAATTTCAATTACTACTACATAAAAAGTAATTCATTAAAATTACAAATTACTTTAAAAGTAATGCAATTACTCTAAAATTACTTAATTCTGAGAGCGACCAATTTGGGCCATATAACTTCAAACGAGATGTTAAGAAGGCAACGCAGTTCTTTATTCCTTGCCCCAATGTTTGAGGAGGATTAAGCATCACTGTATAAATGTCACGAATTGCACATTCCTTCTATGAATTTTGTTAAATTAATGAGAGAACTTGACACTTTGGGATAATAAAATCCTACATTCTTATATTTTCAATAAATAATAACAAATTAGTCCACATGTGCGTACCCCGGGGAGGGGGGCAAGGGGGTGCTTGCCCCCCCGTTCTGAGAGTGGGGGAGGGGGGGGGGGCAAAGCATGTATTTTGTCGCCCCTGAAACAGCCACCACCGGGCAGGGCAAACACTGGCCGGCGGCGCCCAAGGGATACCAAGGGCACTGCCCCCCGGCCCTTGGAAGGGGGGGGGGGGTCTGGTTTGCCCCCCCCACTCAAGAACAAGTTGGTACGCCACTGTTAGTTCATATACCCGGAGACGCCAGATGGCTAAATAAAAATTGGGCTGACGCACTTTTGTTAGCCAGGCAAATAAAAATGCGACAATTCGTCTTATCTGAATATTTTAATAGTGTTGATGGAAGACTACAATCCACATCCATACGTGCTAATACAACCATATTTACAGACAAACGTTTCATTTTTTTGTAAATTATTTACATTCAGTTGAAATTACAATGACTCAAAATTTATAAGACGAATTGTTGCATTTTTATTTGCCTGGCTAACAAAAGTGCGTCAGCCCAATTTTATAAGGGCTCCCGAATCAATGATGACAATATCCACAGGTGCGAAGTCGGCTCCAAAATGCTTATGCAAATAATATCCGAAGTAAAACCAACAAAAAATGAACATGAAAATAATACAAAAAAGAAAACAAATATGCGACAATACTCGAAGAGGGGCGTATAAAACTGGCAAACAAATAAAAAAAACTAGCTTCATAGACAATTAAAATCCCCAACCTCGACTGAAATCTGAACCTCAATTTTGTTTCTTTTAATATTTTGGCATGTTTATGCTACTGTTTTCTGCTTGCAACACAGACGGCGCCACATGGCGCCATTGAGGTAAGCTCCAAAGAGGATTCTCTCAACCTGCAGTGTAAGCGTCAAAACAACAAACAACGCGACGACATTCTTGTGCGTGTGTGTGAGTGCGTGTCTATGTGTGCGAGTGTGTCACCGAGCGCTAACCTGCTTGTGCGAGCCGCACACGCACATTGCACTTCACGCACATTGCACTCGCAAAACACATCCAAACGGCGTTGATTCTCGATCGGTATCCAAGCGTGTGAAGGCACAGAAACGCAGCACTTCGGCGTGCCAAGGAAGCTTTGATCACGCCGCGAGACCGGCGAAACTACTTTTCGACGAGTTGTTTCTTCTTTTCTGCGGCATCGCACTTTAAAAAAAATATACACGTATTCCCAACGGCAAGTCTCATTGCTTACACAGGGTTTTAAGAAACTTCTTCAGCGAATGACGACGAACGAGTAGAAAACGTGTCTCTGAGCACGCTGCCGCCAGCCTCTGCATTGCTAGCGGAATGGCGATTCCCCCGCGTGCAAGATGGCCGTCCGGTGGCCGTACTCGCGGAGCGGGAAAAGCAGCTAAGCGAAGTTTCGTATCGCAAATAAAACTTTTATTTTACTAAATTTGTTTTGGCTTCTTAAGTTCGTTAAAACTCTTTATTATTTTGTTTCGCTACTGTTTTACTCATAATGTTATTTTAAAGTTTTTTTATTTCCGCATTTATGATGCATTTTGAGAAAGCCTTTGCAAGCCAATCCAAGCCACCCTGACCTTTATTTGCGCCGTTTGCGTTCGGAGTGTTGTTCCGGTTTTGTGTGTCTTGGGCACAGCTCAACTGCTTCATTCCTCGGTGCTTCTCGAAGGTAAGCCTTTTTTCTCTGCGTCCTAAGCTTCCGTTCAAGCATCTCCTTGGTTAGTTTCCTTGCCCTGCATTTGCCTAATCACGTTCGAGAAATGTATTCGGACAGTTATTTCCCGTTGGCGAGCATCTCCACGCGCTTTTCGTCAAACCGTCCGACGGGTTGCGAGTTTTAATCGCGAGAGCATGATTCAGTCACCCAACACGTCGGTCGACCTGTCAAACGTTTTATCGCACGTGGGTAGTTTTTCACGCGCTGCTTCGTACGCGTCACTTCGCGTCGCCACGCATTGCTGCGTACCGATATCTGTACTGGCCAAGTTTCTTTGTCGGCCCGCGCGTCTTATTGTTGAGTGACCTCAAGCGCAGCGCGTAAAGAAAAAAAAAAGAGAAAAAGCCCCATGTGGTGGGAGCTGCTTCATTACTCGGCTAGTCTTCTTTTTTTTTGCGATTTGTTTGAATTTTGGAAATAATTTTTTTGGGGAAAGGGGGGGGGGGGTCATCAAGTATAAATAAGATGTATAACCGACTTGAAGCTGTGAATGCCGCTCGCTGTCATAATCGGAATGGGGCGCGGGCGGCCGGTCGACGGTTCTCGGAGCACCGCCGGCGCTGCGCTGCGGCTTGGAGCGCGCCGGGCTGTGTTCGAGCACATTCGAGTAGGATGTGTTCGAACCTAGCTTGGCGGGTCCCGGGCTTCGGCGTGGCGCTGGGGGCCGTCGGCCTGCTGTTCGCGTTTCATTTCCGTTTCCGTCTGTGCATAGTGTTGTTATTTGAGTTTATTGTTTATCTCCCCCTCCCTCCCCCTCCCCTCCCCCCCCCCCCACCTTTTTTTTAGTTTGTGTGTTGCAGGCTACCTGGTATGGGCCTTCGGCCTATCTGCCGCACCCCCGTCTCTCCTGAGCCGAAATAGATGAAAATCACGCGCGACTAGCGAGCCGTGCACTTAGAGTACATCACCATATTTGTATCCGTGATGGCAGACGGCCGCACATGAACAGCTGCACGGCCACATTCAACGAGATGGCCATACTACGCAAATCTTTCTCTATTTCAGGTGACGTCTTGAACGAAAACTGTGTCGCACTCAAAAAAAGAAAACAGAGGACAGCAGGTGTTGGAGGCTCCTGGTTTTTGGAAATCCCGGAGTCCGAACAAACAGGTGCGAAAGGCTGCGTTGCTCGCCGTGAGGAGGCAATGCAAATGACTCGCGATCGCCTCAATGAAAAAAAACCTTGATGAGGATTTCGGCAAGTCTAGTATGTTCAAGGTACTTCGTCTCGGGTTAGTGTCGGCACGGTTGACTTTTGTCCGACATTATTTTGATTTAATATGCACTTCGTCTCGAGTAGTTGTCAGCACGGTTGGCTTTTGTCCGACTTTATTTTGATTTAATATGTACTTCGTCTCGGGTAAGTGTCGGCAGGGTTGGCTTTTGTTCGACATTATTTTGATTTAATATGTCACTATAGCGGGCTCGGCCTATTCGAAGCCAAAGTTCCATTGTGACAAACTAGAAGGTCGAGAGACTGGAATGGAAGTTTCTTACCGCAGGAGCGTTGGGAAATCGGCATCGAAAAAAATCACCGTTCATGAGCACACGTTTCTTTGCCCCCCAGCAATCTCGAAGGTTGCTGTTGCTGTTAACTGCCACTGTAAAAATTCTAACGCTTTGCACATTCTCTTTCTCGGCTCTTTTTTTTATTGATTCGACATTGTGCAGATGCTGCAGCAAATTAGTTTGATGACTACAGTCCTGACTGGGCAGCCAAGAAACATCTTGGCCACGCACGCACACTTGACAAGCCTGACCCAAACAAAAAAGCCAACCGTGCCGACACTTCCCCGAGATGAAGTGCCTCGAACATAGTTGTTCTTCTCGGTATTGATGGGGGAAGGTTCAGCTTCGATCGTTAGGGGCTTGGTGGCGGGCACATTGCTGAGTGATGTGCCAACTTGCACTGCGTTACTTCGACTATACATTTATTTACCTAGTTACACAAATCCCAACTTAGACGACCATCTCGAATCCCCCAGAGCCTCAGGTGGAGTCCCCATTTCCTTCCCCCGTTCCTTCTTTTGACATTTCCAACTCTCTCCCTCTGACTGATGAACAAACCAATCGGGTAAAATTCCACATCGTTTACGTGCTCTTATATGAACCAGTCGACGTCGAGGACTATCCACGACTGCCGTAACCCACAGCAGTGGTCGAACCCTTCAAAGTTGGTGCCAAGTATCCCGTTGGAGGTGTCACACCAGCGCTAGCGATATTTTATTGCAGTGTCCCCTGCACTGGGCTAAAAACTACATCATAGAAAAAGAAATTGGCTGCAAAAACCACTATTGTTGGTTATCGAATTGCTATAGCATTCATCGTGAGACTTGTGCCACAGCTCAATGTGAGTACAACAACCTAAATTTTGAGTAAACACTTTATTTTATGAATGGTTTACTACAATCATTGATGTCAGTGCGCCGCTTTGAAATTGAGCGATTGCTTCGTAGGTTGGGTGCAAATGTATACTGCCGCTCCATTGTGGGCCATTCGACCCGCCGTTCGCCAAGTCGACGCACCACACTTCAGGGGGTGGCTCTCCCTCGTCTGCAAGCTAGATAAGAAGCGCCCCGTTCTGCGTCAGTTCTTTGGGCTCTCAACACTCCTCTAGCCTGGCGGCCCAGCAATGTTTCTCTGCCCAAGCCTCAGGCATTTTCTGGATGGTAAAAAACCCTTAGGGTGGTTTGGTCGATCGCCTGCGGTGGACGAGGGAAGTCAAAAGCCACATGTATGTGAGGCGCGGATTTACCTCCTTGCGCCACAGCCAATCAGGTGGAGTGCGCATCTATTCTCTGCCACCTTCGAATAGGGTGCAGATGTGAAGGAGTGCGTACTGCCGCTTCGCATACACTCGGCGCAGAATTACCTCCTCCTCTTGTTACGAGGCCAGATACCGTATCGCGAAATCCGGGTGAAGTAGCTAAAGAATGCTATCGCATTAAAAAAAAGCAGCGACACTGCAAGTGTTGGCAGTCCCCCACACAGATTACTCGATTCTTGCTTCCTCAGGAACGCTGCGCTTCGTCTCCCCATCCAAAGCCGCCTCTATGACAGGACATCGCCCCAACTCCACGACGCCACCTTCACGCGGCCCGAAATGCTGTCATGTGGAAAGTCACAAGCCCCACACAAACAGACGTGCACTGACCAACTTCACTAACATGCTCACATACTCTCCACTTGTCATGATTTTTGTGTGGGCTTTGCCTGTTGATGCAAGTGAGTCATTGTTGTTTCAAGGGGAGTGAGCGAGCCATTTTGCACGCATGTTCGGACTCTCGGCATTTGCAGAAACTGGGAGAGTGCAGCGCCTGCTGTCCTCGTCTTTTTTTCTCCAGTTCATCTTTTTTCCTTGTGCAACAGCAGACTGTCGCACAAGAGCGACACCTTTTTCGTGCATGGGGTCACCTGAGCTGCAGAAAGATTCGCTGCATAGTGTGGCCCGTGACGCTGTGCGTGCACCGCTGTCTGCTATCACGAACACAAATACGGTGATGTACCCAGAGTGCACCGCTCGCTAGCCTTGCGTGAGTACACCCTATATGGTACATGTTGTTCAAAGTATCTTTATGCATAGCTGCTCCAACCTGCATTCTCTTTTGCCATTGCCGGTAGCAGATTGTGTCTGTTTAGTATTGCATACCTGCCAACTTCCCCGTGTTGCCCAGAAGACTCTTAAATTTTGATCAGTTTGTACGATTGACAGAAAAATCTCCCGGAAAAGAGAAATTACCCTCCCCCTCTCTTCCACACTTAAAAAATGAGTTTTTGCCATCACAGCAGACGGCTGCAGTCCCATGAGCATGAGCAGTTTAATGTATAAAGTTAACAAAGTTCTCTTCATGCAAATTTGTTGTCAATATTTCTTTTTAAAACGCCAGCTACCCCCCCCCCCCCCCTCCCTCCCCGGCCCTGCTTAGAAATCATCCCAACTATGGTGCCTTCGAACTTAGAAGGTATGGTATTCTTTGTGCCTTTCTAGCTTGTGTCGTTTATGTATTATAATATATCTGTTCTTCACATTTACAATCAGTGCAGGCCTGGTCAAGCAGGAGTTGCTCAGTGAACTACTAGTTTGAGTTCCCGAGACGACACCACTGACATCACCTACAGTGCCGAGGTTCAGGCTTAATGGCAGATATCAATAAGAGTTGATGGTAAGTTGTCCTATCTATTTAGCAGTGTTGGAAATAATTCACTTCAGCTTTCATCACTGTTTTCACTGGCAGTTCATTGCCTTAAGTCCTATTTCATTAAAATTGATGCAGCCTTCATGCTTCTGCAGTTTAGAGCAATTCGCAGACATACGTCGATTATAGTCGAAACAGCGTGGCTCGTCATTAGAGTTGAATGCTGAGTTTCGCTTGGCAGTTTTTTGGCCACTTCGGTCGCTACAAAACATTATTTGCCATCCCAGGTACGCGTCACGTCTGATTGGTTGGACAGTCATGGAGTGTCAGCGGCTGTCGTCATCAGAACCTGGTTCTTGTGCTGCCACATCGTTTTTGGTGGTGGCGCTGTCGTCACCGCCAACGCTTGCGCTCCCCGTGTTCCCATTCAAAATGGTGAGTGGTATACTCATGGCAGCCTCGCTGCTGCAGGTGCTGCCATGTAGCTCTGGCTCGTGGTGGCGCCACCTCCATCACTTGTGCTCCCTGTGATCCCAGCCGAAGTGGTGACAGGGATTCTGGGAGGGCTCTTTGTCGCGAGTGCTGCCACGGACATTGGCTCGTGGGGTGCCGTCGCTACTGACAAAGCTTGCGCTCCCTGTCATCCCTGTTGAAATGGTGACTGGAATTTGGAGAGGGTTCGCTGCCGCAGCCAGTCGTTTCAAGTTCCGCTCATTCTGTCGTAGCCCTTCTTGGGAATTCGTTCCCTCCATGTTAAGGTTCTAGTAGGAGAAATCTGCCGCTGTTCGGTTGCATGTCACCACTGCAGTCAATTCGCGGAGGGCCATGGCCACGTGATCACACTTCTGAAATGTTGGAGCCTTGTTTTGGACATGGAGGCCGGTAAGAGAGTGATTTAATGTGCGTCTGGGCACATCTGCCCGGCAAATGAACTCGTGGGTGTGCCACATGGATTGTGGGCGGACTGTGCAAGTCTGTCTTTTTCAGAATGGCGCTAACAATAGGTAATGTCTGAATCATTCTTGTCCTACATTGTTGATATTTTTTGGGCACAACGTGGTAGTAGATAACTACAATGTTACAGCTTAATTCGGAACAAGATTCAGAGTATGAGACTTTCTCAGGCCAGGCAAAAAAATTACACCATCTTCCCGAGGGGAACCATGGGGTGATGCGGAGCATCGTGTTGGTTCCGAGGAAAGAGTCAGTTGCGTGCTGACGTCGAGAGATGGCGCCACCGACTGCCCTAGCGTTACCCCCTACGCGAGCCTTCGTCGCGGCTCGCGGCAGAGAAACTTGGAACGCTCGCCGCTCGCCGTTTATTTTTTTCACACTTGAAGGGGAGGAGACTAGAGGAGGAGAGTTGCGCGTGCGCGCGCGGTGTGAGGAGAAGCGAACGCACGCGCAGTGCACGCAGCTGGTAGAGAGAGAGAGTGGAGAGAGTAACGCGCATCTGTTGGAGAGAGGGAAGGAGGAGAGTTGCGCGTGCATAGTTCGAGTGCCGACTACAACGCCGACGCCGCGGGACATAGACCCGAGCAAGAGATGCTCCGCATCTAAAAAATTTCTGCTCACTTTATTCTTAAAGAGCTCACAGAGTTGCACATCATCAAGCAATCCTGAAGGCGATACACCACATGTAATTACACAATTTTAGTTCTTAACTTACGAGGAAGGTGTCCAAGAAATTGTAGCCAGTGTTAGTTGCTTGGAAGAGCGGTGTGTTTTGCATTCAGTCTTGCACCTTGGCATTTCATTCACCGTGTTAGGATGAGGTGCTTTATTCTTGTGCATCCTTGGTTGTTTCCTTAGCCCTGAGAGGTGTTGCAGGTGTATATGTTTTAATCTGGGGTGAACCATGCGACGTTATTGACTTGACATTGTCCATAGCAGTAGTTCATTGACTTGTCATTGTCCATAGCAGTATTTGAGTTTTCCTTCTCTGCTCGTCATCTGCTTCTTACTAAGCAAATAAAATAGGCTGCCTAATAAACAGCACCGTCCGTCAAAGTAGTAAACATTTCTCTGTATTGACTTGTCATTGTCCATAGCAGTATTTGAGTTTTCCTTCTCTGCTCGTCATCTGCTTCTTACTAAGCAAATAAATAAGGCTGCCTAATAAAACAGCACCGTCCGTCAAAGTAGTAAAACATTTCTCTGTAAAACGTATTGCCCTGGCCCAGTCTCGTCGTCGCAATGAGTCGCATAGTGAATCGGCTAAGCAATGGTTGATGAATATGATGTAGTTCTACTTAATCAGCAGCACACTTCAATCTCTTTTCTGCATGAAGCCTATGTGTCGGAGCGGATGACATCTGTTTTCCTCAACAGCCGAGGGGTTCGAAGCAGGTGCTTAATGCTTGTGAGCCTCCACCATTGAAATTTTTAACTTGACACTTACTCTAGAATATGACAATGCAGTATGGCTGATTTATGAAGTTTGCGGAACCGGCGTCAGAGACGTTCTACTTGGGAGAGGTTTATAGGGCTAGAAAAATAATGACAGCACTTCATCACACACAATTTTCTTTAATAGAAGGATGGTGCCCAAAGAACTGTAGCTAGTTTTAAGTGTCACTCACTGAGGCAGTTTGTGTATTGTGTTTAAACCTGCATTTTGCTGTTCTGTTTTTTGTTCCAGGATCCAATGTTACATTCCTGTGGCTTTTTGCTTGTTTCCCAATTCCTGAAGGGGGTTACAGGCTTGTCATGTGACGCAGTGTTTTGGTGAGTATCTTTTATTTACTGCGTGGCCAATCAAATCGAGTGGCTCGGCAGAAAACTCTCTGCAGTTTCAGGATGTTTGAGGGTGTGTTCTCCTTCCGACATTCTGAAATGGCACCAATTTTTTTGTGCTGCATCACTATACAGTCATGTCTCGTTAATTTGGATACCCCACTATATGGACACCACTTTCGGGGAGACATTGGGAAAATGCATGCATTTTGTCTCGTTATTATGGACAACTCACATTATGGACGATTTTTTACGGGAACAGAGTTGTCCATATTAACGAGACATCACGGTACTCTGTCTAATGACTAGCTGATAACGTGGTACAAGCTACATCCTTATTGGACTAGTCATGTGTTTATCTTTCGCCATATGTTCACACTCCCGCACATAACCATGTGCAGAAGGCGGGGGGGGGGTCAGGCAATGAAAGGCGGGTGGTTGATTGGTCCAGGGGGTGCATAGTTCCCACTGCAGTCAGCTTAGAAGAGTATGTGAATTACTCAAACTTTAAATAGGTCACATTACTCGAAGCTTAAGGAACTCCTGAGAAGTTTTTTAGAACATTTTTATTTACCGTATTTACTCGCATAATGAACACACTTGCAAAAGGAACATACCCCCCCACAACGAGCATCAATATTCAGACTTTTTTTCCCCCCTCGCGTAATGAACGCACCTCCGATTTTCGACTTTGTGAGTCTCGAACTGCGTCCAACTCAGCTAGCCACCAAGCCAATTTTCTATCGCCGCCAAGCAGCCAGGCCACGTCAAGCCAAGACAAGCATAGCAGTACACGCTCTCATGGCTGCGAGTTTGTAGTTGCGAAAGTGATCAATAGTAAAACCGAGCGGCGGACACACCCAACAAAGCTGGGGTCCGCTTCGCGGTGGGCGAAACATGTCCAAGCCCAGGCTTGGACATGTTTTGCCCACCGGATGCATTGATGTCAACAAACGTGGTCGTCTGTGGTCCACTTTTGGACAGTGAAATCGTGAAAGTGGTTAGGCCTAAGATCGGTTGTGCACTCTTCATGCTGAGTGAGCTTCCCTATTAAAAAATCTTTCATGTATAAGAAATTTTATGTCCAATAACTGCATATGATCCAATAATATCATATAAGAACCTTATAAGAATGTGTAAGAACAATATAAAATTATATAAGAAGTTATAAAAAAACTTTTCAGTTTTTTTTTATAACTTCTTATACAATCTTATATTGTTCTTATAAGCTTTTTGTATGTTCTTACTTGGTCATGTGCATTTATTAGACAAATAAATTTCTAATACATATAAGGTTTTTTTTTACTAGGTGGGTGCTTTTTCTTTGGCAAAAGGCACACCAAAAGCACCCTAAGAGGTTTTTAATTTATAGAACATGGTAGTTGTAGCGCGCCCACGACCAGCCGTGGGTGCGTCTCCGTTGGAGACATGCCACAGTACCCTACCGTGTCATATTGGCACCTAAAAACATTTTCGCGAAGTGTGTAAATTCAGAAATTTACCCCACATAATGAACACCCCCCCCCAAATATGTGTCAATTTCGGAATAAAAAAGCGTGGTCAATATGCAAGTAAATAAGGTAAAAAAGTGGATAATGACTGAAACAAATGCAAGACTCACACTTATAACTTGAAAATTTTGCCAACCAAATCCAACAACAAGGTCCCGACGCTTCAAAAACAGCTTTGATTTTTCTTCAGGGGCGACTGTGTCTAGATATGCGACAACAGCTTAGTTTTCTTCTACAATTATGCTCTTTTTTCACTTTGTTAGGTGGCTTAGTCGTTCATGTAGGACGATGGCAATGTGCCAGTGGACCTATTGATGTTTCCTGGTGTTTGGATACACCATGACTATAAAAAGCCGCTGGCAGAAGTTTGTCTCAACATTTATGATGTGGGTGTTTGCGAAGTCTATTCGATGGCCATTTTTCTCAGTGCTCCGCAACAGTGCTGCGCTCATGGTCGAATTTGCAGACATTGTTTTTTGTTGTCAAATTCTTTCTGGGAAGTTTTTTGTTTCGCCAATGTAGGTGGCAGGGCACACTGTGCATAGAATTGAATATACAATTCCCTGCACTCTTTGTTTAGAGGGACGATCTTTCAGTCGTGGCATCATATGTCTATGTGTTGATACCGGTTTGTGGGACACCTGGATACTTTTTTTTGCCCGCGTACGTGACAGCGCTTCGCTAGTCCCCTTTATGTAGGGAACTCAGATGCAAGTATGCGGACAAAGTTTTTCAAATTTCTAAGCTTTTCCTCGACCAGGCAGACCTCTGCCAAAATGTTTACGTTCGAAACTCACACTACATGTGGTAATGGCTCTTGGTCTGCAAGGATGTTTGTTTTTAGTTTTGTATTTGTTGAGCATAATGTGGCAAATGACAAAGGCTACACCACCTCATTATGACCACAGTAAAAAGAGCTATACACTCCATAAATAGTCCTGGCATGTTCTTGCTTTGAAAAACATTTTAACACACAAGATCAATCTATTTCTTAACCCCTTGACTAGGTATCCATAACCAAAAAATATTCGGACTCTTTTTGTCCCCATTTTGTATATATATTTTGGTATCAAACTTTTCTTGCACTGCCATTAATGCTTTAATTTCTAAAGAAAAATTATTTCCGATGTTAAGGGGATAGATGGTGCTCCCTCCCGTGCGATAAAAAAAGTGAGCGTGGAAAGAGGCGCTCCCCAAGACCAACTGAAGAGTGGTGCATCTATGGGGGCACTCCCCGAGCTGCTGTTAAAATTGCAATGCTTCTAAATATTTTATCAAGAGTAATACATAAATCCTTGTCTAATGTGAAGTAAACATATACATTGAATTCAAGTAATGACATAATGACAACATGTCTGTGCCCACAAGCTGCATGCACGTGAACGAATGTCACCATCTGACTGGGTAAATGATCGTCTTGGCAGCCCTGGACAAAGGGGAGAAGAGTGTCAATACTTAAGTGTAGGTTTCTAGGGGCTATTATCATTTTAAATATGCAATTCTCATTTGCTCTTTCAGCTCGCACATTCATGGAGTACGGCAATGTGGAGAAGCAAGTCAAGGCCAGCCTCTTATGATTTCTGTCCCGGGGACACTATGCTCCTTCAGGTAAGCTGCTTCGTTCTCTTAAGAAACAGACATACGACGCTTTTTTTTAAGGGGGGATACGGCCCCGAAATTTCATTTTTTTTCCGAAAAAATGCATTTTCAAAAAATATTATATTTGGGTTCACTATATTCTGAAGCATAGTTTCAGAAAGTTTCATTTATAAATGCGCAGTATTTATTTCGCAAAAAAATATTTTCGGCGAGCTCGCGGCCGCGCCCGGCGACCCGCCGAGGGAGCAGACGGCGAAGTTCGGCATTTTCAAATTAGGCCTACTCCGCGCTCGTTCGACGCAGCCGAGATATCTTGACCTCGTTGGAAGCGCCGTTTCTTCTAGTTTCTACCCATAAAAGCTTGCTACATCTGAGGCTATCTGTGGCCCGGGAGAACCCCATACATACAAGCAGAAAAAACGTGGGAACTTATACCAGCAATCCCATTGGTCGCGACCCGAAACCGGGCTCACGATTGGCCGCCTTCGGCGACGTAGCTCCATGTTCGCCTCATGCGCGCGCTTTCGGCAGCTTCTTTCGCTTCTGATCATATCGCTACTTCGCCGCTGTTTAGATTCGTTTTCCCTATTCGTTCCCGGTAGCTTTTCTGCCGAGGAATGCCTGCTTCCAAAGTTAGCACTCGCAGTAGTTTGGCCGGCGTTCTCGACGGCGGAAACAAAGGGCCGGCGGAGACGAGGACCCGTCTCCGCCGGCACCATCGTCGCCATCTCCGCCGCCGTCGTCACGATCTTCAAGCTCAACTGGTGCTTGGCGGACACCGGAGCCTACAGCTTCATCTCCGAATTGGATGTGCTGACCACGTTCGAGAGGAAGCTCAGCCTGCTCGATTTCGACGCGGGGACTGCGGACGACCCGGAGCCGACAGACGCTTCCGTTGAAAAGCCTCTGGACGGCTGCTCAATGTGTCCGCCGTGCAAACTCTTGTTGCGGTTTTACTCTGCCCCAAGTGCCACGGAAAACTACTGAGCTTGCCAGAAGAATGAATTGGCATCAACCTTCAATTTGTTGTTAGCTGCTCGACTTGCGGAGACATCGTCGCGATACCGCACTCACCATCAATCGGCAAGTTTCGAGAGAACGAACTGGCGGTGCGTCTAGGCGTCGTTGGAAGAGACTGTGGCATCAGTTTCACAAAGCTCACAAATCTTTTCGGGGGCCTCAATGCACTGCCTCCCCCATTGCTCATGTAGTTGAAGGTGCTAACAATGACTCGGGTAAATTTTGAGTTTCTGGCATCGTCCGAAATTAAAAAAAAAAGCTAAGTTGAAACTTCAAACGCATTTTTCTCAGTTTCACTTTTTGGCAGGCAATCTTGTTTTAGGAAAGCTATCATTTGACATTCTGAATAGAGGAAGACATCATTCAAGGTTTTCTGGGACTGAAATTTTCTGGGGAACAAGATAGACTACTTCACAGTTAAAAAAATCTACTCCTTCATGAAAAAAAAAATTTTTTTCAAACACAAAAATTTTACATTTTTTTTTAATTTTGGGATGTTATTTTTGTCATAATTGAATGTTTTGCAATTTATTTTTAATCTAGGTTGCACTGCAGGTATTGTTCTTCACAATAAAGCAAGAAGTTTGCCGCCAGCTAGTATTATTTTTCTACGATAGACTTCTTAGTGAAGTGTCTTTTTTCTGAAGTGCGAGAACCGTAGCATATTGTAAAGTTGACCGATAATGCTAAAACTTTGCAGACTATCCTTCCTCATAGTGCTGAAATAACCCTCAAAATTTGAAGCAAATTGGGTGAAGGGTTCAAAATTTGACCCTCCCAGGCCACTATCCCCCCTTAAGACAAGAATGACAATAATAATCCCTGGAGATGGGGAAGAAGGGGCACAAAGGAGATTTGTGTTTGGCCTTTGTACCCCTTTTCCAGGGATTATTATTGTATTCATACTTATTGCATTATTGTGGAGCAGGCACGTAGCCAGGATTTTGTTTCGGGGGGGGGGCACCCATGACAAAGTGCTGTATGAGGGGGAGGGGGGAGAGGAGGAACCAGCAATATGGAAGGGGGGGGGGGCACGGGCCCCATGGGCCCCCTCCCCCCCTGGTTACGTGCCTGTTGTGGAGTTCACATTTTGACAACCTATGGTTGTCAAATTCCAAAACACAACATGTGTTGTGGAAGTTAAAGCTATTGCACATTCAAATATTTTGCGAAATACAATAGTTTTTAGGCGGTCACAGTAAATAATTATGACATGAGAGAAAATGTAACAACTGAAAATGCCCTTGGGATAGATGTTTCAGGAAGCTATATTCTCTGTGTATTTCACCTTAGCTTTCATGGCTGTAAAAAAATTGCCTTATTTTATAGGTTGACAATTTTCTCAACACTTTTTAAAATTGTGGCTGAACTGTTTTCAAACAAGCTTACATTTGCCCACAGCAGCTATGGGCACTGCGTGCGCAGAAACCAGATTAGAGTGAGCAGACATGTTTGTGCATGCGCTGTGCCGACAGCCACGCCACCGCAGTGGTGCGACGTCAGAGCCACATGTTTGTCTATAGTTGCAGTTAGGAAATATTTAAATATAAGTATGCAAAAGTTCTGAGCCCATTGAGCTAAACCATAGCTCCCTCACACAAATCACTGCACCCTGCATGTAAGATCAAAGCAGTGGAGCTTGATGCAATCAGCACTGCTTAAACATGGAGGAGTAAAAAAAAAAAAAGATGTCGTGAGAGCCCCATTACGCTCTTACGGTGTCTTACAGGACCTAGCTAGTTGTCTTACGGTGTCTTACAGGACCAATGGCAGTTTTTGGGCATAAGAACCGGGAAGGCATTGCAGGAAGCCTGTAGCTCAAACACATAAATACTTATGGACGTTCGACAGGACCGGTGTTAGGGAACATAACAGCCGAGGAAGCATATGAGCAAGGTTCTTCTGTGCATGTTTATCGAATGTGCTACAAGAATATGTGTGCTGGTTATATGCCCATTTAAATTAGAATATTTTTCTTCTTTCAGCTCGCACCTTACAGACATGTAAGGAAGCAAGGGAAGGCCATTTTTTCATTCATCGTTTACGTTTGGGCGATTAACTAGTCGTTTGAAAAAATGGATGGCCGCCAGCCATGGATGGCAATCGTCGTTTAGACGTCACCCGATCGACCTTCGTAGCTTTATCGCCACCGTCAACTTTTCGCCATTCTATAGGTCATTGCTACTGTATTGCTATCCTGGTGCCATACTAATGTTGATTGGCAATTGGAAGCAATCAAAAGACTATAAAATTTATAGTCCTTTTATCTCCTCCAATAGCCGATTGATTGTAGTAAGGCACCAGGATATCGATACAGTGGCGATGTTCTATAAATTGGCGGAAAGTTGACGGTGGCGAAAAAGCTACGAAGGTCAACCGGATCACGTCTAAACGACGATTAGCATCCATAGCCAGTTGATCAACACCAATTGCCATTTGACAATAATACATACTTCAAATGGCGATAACCATTTTTATAGGGGATATATGGGCTTTAGACAAGACGATGGGCCCTCAATCTGTCCTACAAACCAACGCGGTCTAACTCTGATCTCTCAGGGTCTCAGGTGTCTCAGGCTCGCAGCATGCGTGCTGAGCAGTTAACCTCGTACATCGTTTTCAAGCATGGCTCCTCGTTCATCGGCTCGATTCACATTTTCGGTACATGACAAACCGTGATGAAGCACAATTATGCTAGCTCAAAATTGTCACGATTACTTGGCACGCATGCTTACACTGAAGCGCACCTAACTTAATTTAAAAGTGGAACAGAAACGGGACGAGATTCGCTTACCGCTTCACGGAGAGACAGACGCCTTCGGATCCTAGGCCTACTGGACGAGCTTCGCAGTCGTCGACGGTCCGGTGATCGGACGAGGCACCGCGCTGCGCTGACCCAAGCTGACCACACCCGGGTGAACTATGAGAGGCGCAGACGAGTTGAGAACCAGAGTCGCAGTAGAAACGGACCGCCAAACATCTGTCCCGTACAACGTACAACAAGCCGACGTTCCTCACGCCACTACGCCTCCGCCATCTCCTCCGCGACGACGGGAAGCGGGGAAGCCGATCAGCGGAAGCGGAAGTCACTGGGTGGCCGGTTTACGTTTCCCTTTTAGCCGATGCCGGTTTCGGCTGCGGAATCGTGCGGTTGTAGCTGTTTGCGACGAGACGAGCCAAGAAAAGATGCCGAGTTGGCCGTGGACGAGTCACGGTACGAGCAACGGGCCTTTCGCCGCTGGCGACCGGTGACGCGGTATCCTCGGCTTGGTGTCACGATCGGTTTGTAGCCGTGCACGTTGGCTTTGCTATGCAGTACGGCTGGTGCGGCTGTCGAATACTTGTGGTGCACAATATTCGAGACAGTCGCCCCAAGACGTCGCCGTGAAGAGCTGACCGAGGAATTCGCGTGAGCTCAACGTCGGTCTATGTTCCGTTTCGACATGTACGGTATATGTAACGATACCGGTGGTAAATGATGGACGTTTGAGGTGGAAGATGTCGGTCGCCTTTCTGCATGTATAATTTGGTGATACCGGTGGTCCTGGGGACCACCGGTATCACCAAGCGTTGCGTTGGAAAATTTTCGGTCGGCTACGTCATCGGGCGCAAAATCATACCAGCTGCACCGAATCATATCGGCAGGCCAACTGGCTGCCAGTATAGACAGACGCGGATTTATAGCGGTGTCGGTATCCCCAGTTATGCAGAACGCCAAACCAAACTAACTGCATGTATAACAAGAAATTATCTTGTTGTCATAACAGAACTGTACAAGCAGCAGGTATGTTTCCTATAGTTTTTCCAATAGGGCTATATCTATACTAGTCATCCTTAGGGCTTTCTATAGAGCTAAAGAAATGAAATTTACCTTAAATAAAGACAAAGTAATGACCTGTCAATGTTGACCAAAAATCGACCTGAGTGACGAGTTTGATATATGTTTTAGAAAACAATTAAATTATTAGAAATATATTATTACGTCAAGGTATCTTATAGTATCTATTAAACGAGCGGAAAAAGTTAGAAGGATGTAGAAAAAACCCTTGCGCCAGCAGAGGGTGTCGAACACGCGACCTGCGAGGACAGGCAAAACACTCTTTTCTGCCACGGCGACTTCTACGGTTTGTAACTCGAGAACTAAAAATGTTGAGAACATGCGGTTTGCGCCCTCCTTCATTTGAGAAATGCCCCCAAAACATAATTTTTTTTTCGCGAAATTTAAAATTTAGATTAATTTAGCCTTTCCGATTTGATTTGAAACCTACCATATCGGAAAGGCTGAACGAGTCTAATTTTTAATTTTTTACGGAAAAATTATATGTTTTGGGTGCATTTTTTAAATGAAGGCGGGCGCAAACCGCATGTTCCCCAGACTTTTTGTTCTAGAGTTATGATGCAAAGAAACCGCAGTGGCAGAAACTTTTGCTAATAATATACATACTTCTTATTAGCGTCCTCTGTACGCCACTAGCAAAAAGGCCGGCTAGCGATATCTGCACTTCTTTGTAGACCTTGTGGCGCGAGGAAAGACAGGCTGCTGACGTCCGTCTGCTTGCTTGTGTTTGGGCCTCCACGTGCTCTTCACTTTTAATTGTTTTAGAGGCAGTTAACACCGTTTGGGAAGTTTTGTTGTTTGCTCGGGCGTGATTAGCCCAGTTACTTGCGCGGGAACTCGGCAGTCGTGCGCTTGGACCTTGGACACTACTGCCTCCAAGGGACTCAACGTGCGATGGTGAGCACAGTGCGATACGCAAAGAAACGGTGCTCCGTGGAAGTGTGTGAAAGCGACACCCGCACGGCTGGCATCTCGCTGCACCGGTTTCCCCTCGACTCTCGAAGGTGAGACTTAGCTACTGTCAGTAACATGCCTGCTGTGTGATGTCATGCCCCCTTGTTTGGTCTTCTCTTAACTCTTGTTAGTTTTACCTCAAACCATTAGGGTTGTCTGGATGTGCACAAGAAACTACACCTGAAGGCGTTATGTGTTGTACTAGGAATGTTGACTTAGCAGCGTTGTGTGCCGTCATTATAAAAATGCGCACGATATTCAAATTTACCTGTACCGGCCTGGCTCTGAGGAGCCTAGTGTTGTGATCATCGGCGTAGTTATCAGTGGTACAACACAGATATATAGTAGGGCATCTGTGCGTAAGACTCGTGTTTTTACTCTTCATGATGTACACGGAGCGTTGATGTCATGCATTTGTTAATGTCCTTGCTCTGATTTGCTTTGGTTTGTGGACATTTTGGCTACATTTTCTTTTCGTAAGTATTCACGGCACCCACACAACACCATGCCTTATTTGCAGGCGCGAAGCCTGGGATCGGTTCTGCAACAACCGAAGTCTACATTGGAAGACTCCATGGCAGCTACGAGACAGGGTCGTTTGCTTCTTACATTTTGAGGAGTCAGCTTTCCTGCGGCCTGGACACCTCCGTCACAATGCGTTGCCAAGTGTGCTTCCCACAAAAGGTAAGCAGACCAATAAACCTTACGTGCACTTTGTGATTAGAGCATGGTTAACCCGCTCTTAGAAAAATAGTTACCACAGGGGGCTGAAATATTGCTTCTGTGGGCTCATAACATTTTTATATTATTTGGAGAGACAACACATGGCGACACTCCAGGTTCAGCAGTTGTGCATGGTGAGCTTTTTCATTGTAACTAACATAAAGTGGCAGCAACTGCCAGCACCACTGCATTACGTCATGGTCTTCATGACCTAAGCGTTTTGCAATAGAACTAGGTGAGATTAGCTGGAAAAAGCTGGTAGAACATGGTCAGAGGTACTGCTAGAAGTTCATTTCAGGCCCGTTTATAATGACATGTTTTATTTGAGGTGACATAATCAACGTCAATATCGGTCCGCAAAGCATCTTTTGCCATGCCAACACCCGGTCTTCCAAAATAAAGCTGCTCATGAAAGATAGTGATTTACATTTTGTGTTAAAATAGGCGAATTCACCATATATTTGCATAGGTGAGTTCGCCACCCTCACCGAGCTACACATCGGCAGTTCAGACTCACGGAGTTTCTGTGGTCACCCTGACGACCGGTCTTCCGAAATGGAAATTTCGTGCGAACAAGGTGATTTTCCTTGTCGTGTGTTAGAATAGACACATAGGAAGGAACTCAACTATTATTCCATGACTAACTTCACGCTAAATTTGCAGAGAGGAGTTCGCCAACCTCATCGACTCCATACTCCGTCCGCTCAGACTCGCGGAGTTCCTGTGGCCACCCTGACCCCCAGTCTTCTGAAATAAACCTGTCATGGAACGAAGGTGAATTTTCTTTTTATGCGTACAAATAGGGGAATAAGGGAGGACTTCAACCTCTTCTCCTTCGCTAAGTTCACATTACATTTGCAGAGCGGATTTCTGCGGCTTCATTGGACCACACATACTCGTGCACCTTATTAGGTAACAGTCCACTAGGGGCCCATAATAAGTGGTGCCGAATATTGTTTGTGCTATCCTTTTATTCCCATTTTTTGTGAGCTTGCTTTTTTAATTGGTAGAAACAGCGCAACTTGACGAAGGACAAGAAACAAGGAGTATACATACAGGCGCTGTAAAAGTACACAGAGAGGCACTGTTTCTGCCAGCTAAGATGAACAACCAAATCGCCCAACTTTCCGCTTTGTTGAACTTGCTTTCTTACTTAGTTTTTGTAAAAATCTTTCTTTATTTTTTTTTTTTTTGCAGTTGATCCCAGCTACGCTTTACGTCAAGGTGCCGCTCTTGCTCAAGAGTACAGCGGGGACGTGGCTGACATGGAGATTTTGGTTTCTTCACCGTCGCCTAGAGACGGTTTCTGGTTTCTTCACCGTCGCCCTCTGGCTGTGCTGCTGGGCCTTCTCACAAATGTGAGTGCTTTCTATGATGCGAACTTTTTTCTTTTGCAGTTTTTTTTGTGAAATTATAAAAGGTCAGACCGAAAAAATAAAAAGCCAAGGCTCGAAAAACACCAGCGGATACTAAACTTTATCTTGAGAGCTGATGCCGCAAGGGGTCACATAACACAAGACCGGGTAGCTGGCAGCTACAAATCGAAGTTTGTTCAAAGTTCACCACATTTTTGTGTTTCACGGTATATTGTCATTGTGAAGCACACAAAAATACAAAAAAATGTTCCACGCGCTTTTGTTAACACCATCAAATCAAAACAGCTCAACTGGTTTCACTGAATCATAAGTCTTCCCGCAAAACCTCACGTAAGATAGTGTTTTTTATAGTTATCGAAAAGCTGCCTTGGTCATATGTGTGTGATGCTGAGCCTGTCATGGTCCCTTGTCCTATCTGCCAAACTTTAGTTGCCTGTTTTTGTGCGAGCGCTTCACTGTTACAGTGCCATCGGTATAAGTAAGGTATGGTCAAGCTTTAAAAAATGCATTTCACAGTTTGGATGCCTATTCTGACTTGCATGTTTCTGTGTGCGCCCTTGTCTTTTTGGACTATCAGGTCTCTGGCCAACATGAAGCGCCTAGTCCGACATAAAGATGTACTGCTGCTTTTCTTAATTTGAATTGCATATGTGTAGTCTGTCATACTTGCTGTTCTTGTTTAAAGCCAGTTCAAATAATTGAGGAGTATTTTTGAGTGTGCATAGATTACACATTTAATAAACTGATGGCGAATGCAAGTTTTTCTTGGAGACCTGATCTGGTTCATTTATCAAATTGCAGCACCCGGCAAAAGCCGCAGCATCGACAAGAAGAAGGTGAACGCCCTGAGAGTCAAGGTGCGACAGCTTCAAGAGCGTAACAAGAGGCTGCAAAGAAGGCTGCAACGACAACGTCAGATGAGGACTGGTGCCGAAGTCGTTAAGAGTGTCCGCGTTCATGTGTCTCCTGCTGTCGCTGCACTCGTTGAAGCACAGCTTAGATTGAGCATTGTGAGCCGGTTTGGCCGGAGATAGATACAGCAGCAACGTGTAAAGCCAGCCAGCAAGTGCACAGGCTCCGTACGTGAGACCACCCAGAGAACGTTTTAACGCGGTGTGGGCATGTTCTATTCGAACCTTTTATTTTATTCGGTTTCTTGAGGAGTAATGTAGTCTTCTGATTCACGTATATAGCGTATAAAGCTGTGAAGCAACACTGGCTTATGAAGTGCAGCATACCACAGAGCTCCAAGATGGTTTACTCCACTTGGCTTCCTTGACCTGCACCAAACAATCGTTGCGTTGCAGTGTAGCAGCACCAGCAGATACAAGTTAAAATATTTTCAGCATTATGGTACAGTGCCCAAGGACTGCGTAGACAAGTGTAGTTTTTTTTTGTGTATTACTGTGGTGACCACAGTTGTCTTCGGAACAGTGTGAAACCCCTGAGTTATTAGTGGCTGCCTGTAAACTGTCAATTCCCTCACAACATCCAGCCGATTGTACATTGTCTTATTATGTTAAAATGTGCCTTACGTACCGATCTACCAGTTTTCTTTCACCATTACACTTTCAAAATAGTGAATACCGATTGTGTGATTCTAGTGAGTAATCTGATTGAATGATTGTAAGTGAATAAAACAAATCAAACGCGACTGTTAATGTGAAGTTGGACTTGCATTATAAGTTACTGAAGTGTATTTCATACGCAACACACTCCAGCAATTTGATTCACTCGTTTTTTTGTGAAATTACATCATTCGCTTTAAGGTTTCCCAAATATTTCCGAGGGATCCTGAAGGAACAAAGAGCAAAACACTGTGGCTCGAGTTTCACCACAGTGCAAAGACACGATGGTGCGACGAAATGAACTACTCTCACAGCAGATCGGCTGCAGAAAAAAACATTTCGAACAAAATATAAGAGCAAGGGCAAATAAGGACGTAAACGATCCAGTATAGAGTAAACATCCCAAGAAAAACCCGAGACTGCAGGTAAAAAGAACGACACACACACTAAAAAGTATCAAACAAAGCTCAAACACAGAGCTATGTTTGAGACTTGTTAGTGTATATGTCGTTCATTTTACCTGTAGTCTTTGGAATTCTTCTTGTTCAATTTGCAGACGAGACGAGCCACGAAAAGATGCCGAGTTGGCCAGTGGACGAGTCACGGTACGAGCAACGGGCCTTTCGCCGCTGTCGACCGGTGACGCGGTATCCTCGGCTTGGTGTCACGATCGGTTTGTAGCCGTGCACGTTGGCTTTGCTATGCAGTACGGCTGGTGCGGCTGTCGAATACTTGTGGTGCACATTATTCGAGACAGTCGCCCCAAGACGTCGCCGTGAAGAGCTGACCGAGGAATTCGCGTGAGCTCAACGTCGGTCTATGTTCCGTTTCGACATGTACGGTATATGTAACGATACCGGTGGTAAATGATGGACGTTTGAGGTGGAAGATGTCGGTCGCCTTTCTGCATGTATAATTTGGTGATACCGGTGGTCCTGGGGTATAAGCGTTGCGTTGGAAAATTTTCGGTCGGCTACGTCATCGGGCGCAAAATCATACCAGCCGCACCGAATCATATCGGCAGGCCAACTGGCTGCCAGTATAGACAGACGCGGATTTATAGCGGTGTCGGTATCCCCAGTTATGCAGAACGCCAAACCAAACTAACTGCATGTATAACAAGAAATTATCTTGTTGTCATAACAGAACTGTACAAGCAGCAGGTATGTTTCCTATAGTTTTTCCAATAGGGCTATATCTATACTAGTCATCCTTAGGGCTTTCTATAGAGCTAAAGAAATAAAATTTACCTTAAATACAGACAAAGTAATGACCTGTCAATGTTGACCAAAAATCGACCTGAGTGACGAGTTTGATATATGTTTTAGAAAACAATTAAATTATTAGAAATATATTATTACGTCAAGGTATCTTTATAGTATCTATTAAATGAGCGGAAAAAGTTAGAAGGGTGTAGAAAAAACCCTAGCGCCAGCAGAGGGTGTCGAACACGCGACCTGCGAGGGCAGGCAAAACACTCTTTTCTGCCACGGCGACTTCTACGGTTTGTAACTCGAGAACTAAAAATGTTGAGAACATGCGGTTTGCGCCCTCCTTCATTTGAGAAATGCCCCCAAAACATAATTTTTTTTTCGCGAAATTTAAAATTTAGATTAATTTAGCCTTTCCGATTTGATTTGAAACCTACCATATCGGAAAGGCTGAACGAGTCTAATTTTTAATTTTCACGGAAAAATTATATGTTTTGGGTGCATTTTTTAAATGAAGGCGGGCGCAAACCGCATGTTCCCCAGACTTTTTGTTCTCGAGTTACGATGCATAGAAACCGCAGTGGCAGAAACTTATGTTTTTGCCTGCCGTCGCAGGTCACGTGTTTGACACCCTCTGCTGGCGCTAGTGTTTTCCCTACACCTTTTTAACTTTTCCCCCTAATAGGTACAATAAACATACCTTGGCGTATTCAATATTTATAATAATTTGATTGTGCTCTAAAACAAATGTCAAACTCGTGACAATGGTTGATTTTTGATCAAATTTGACAGGTCATTACTTGGTCTGTACTTAAGGTACTTTTTATTTCTTTAGGTCTGTAGAAAGCCCTAAGCATGCTTAGTAGAGATATAGTAATATCATTATGATCAGCTGAGTAGCCGCTCCGCTACCTTCACGTAGACGTTGTGAAAAATAACAAATGTTCACACATTTCACGTGATTGGGGCTCAAATAGAAGACATACAACCAAAATATTACATTTCCAGATTGTTTCTTTTTGTAGTCGACTAATATATCTAAAAGATTTAAAGAATAAAATGTTACAAATTTGGGGTTTTTGAGAAAATCGACCTCAAACTTTAAACATTTGTTATTCCTAGCAAGGTTTACGTGAAGGAAACGGAACGGCGACTCAACAAATCATAATGATATTAATATATCTATAATGGGCTTGCTTTGGGCTTTCTGTAGAGCCAAAGAAAAAAAAATACCTCAAGTAGAGACAAAGTAATGACCTGTCAACTTTGACCAAATGGCGACCGGAGTGACGAGTTTGACATTTTTTTCTAGAAAACAATTAAATTTATAAAAGTATTTGAATGCGTCAAGGTATCTTTATAGCACCTATAAAATTGAGGTAAAAAAGTTGAAAGGGTGTAGAAAAAACACTAGCGCCAGCAGAGGGTGTCAAACACGTGAACTCCGACGGCAGGCAAAAACACTAATTTCTCCCACTGCGGATTCTACGCTTCGTAACTCAAGAACAAAAAAATCTGGGGAACATACGGTTTGCGCAATTCTTCATTTGAAAATGCCCCCAAAATATATTTTTTTTGCGAAAATAAAAAATTAGTCCTTTTTAGCCTGCCCGATTTGAGATGAAACCACCCATATATATGTATGAAGGGTGTTTCAAGAAAGTGGATAAATTCGATATTGCGAAAACTAGACGACGCAACAAAAAAAGGCTTTTTTCGTTTTGGTTCTGAGCAAGGGGCCTATTTAGGAGAATTATTAAAGTCCGGGTTAAATAACTTGCTCATTTGACTTAAGGCCAGCTGAACTAGAAAAAAACATACACATAAAGAAAAGACCATTACTGCATTAGTGCACCTTCTCTCGTGCTGCACGAGAAAGAAAAAATATTTATTCGGGGGTAAAAACTTTTAAGGGGAATTAGGAAGCAAGAAAGAGGAAAAAAGAAATGTTTCCTCAAGTAGGGCTTGTAGTAGAAGAGGAGAAAAAAGAAAATCAGTCCCAGGTAGCACCGAGTTCTGGGCCAAAACTTGGCTTTTGTCTGGGAGTTTAGGGCATTGAAAAGCCCGAAGAAGCCAAAGTAGAGCCAAACCTGACCTCCCTTGGCAACAGTCTGGGTATTTTGGCCCTAATTCGCCAAACAAGTGCCAAACTTAGGCTTCACTGCCTGGTAGTTCGGCTATCATCTGGCATCTTTGGGCCTAAATCGCCTAACAAATGCAAGAGTTAGGCTTACTGCCCGGTAGTTTGGCAGATATTTGGCATTTTTGGGCCAAAATCGCCAAACTAATGCCAAAGTTAGGCTTCACTTTTTGATAGTTCGGCTGTCATCTGGCACCTTCGGGCCAAAATCGCCACAGATGTGCCAGAGTTAGGCTTACTACCTTGTAGTTTGGTTGACATCTGGCATCTTTGGGCCCAAGTCGCCAAACAAGAGCCAAAGTTAGGCTTCCCTTCCAGATAGTTCGGCTGTCATCTGGCAGCTACGGGCCAAAGTCGCCAAACAAGTGCCAAAGTTAGGCTTCGCTTCCCGATAGTTCGGCTGTTATCTGGCAGCTACGGGCGAAAGGCGCCTAAGAAGTGCCAAAGTTAGGCTTCGCTTCTCAATAGTTCGGCTGGCATCTGGCAGCTACGGGCCAAAGTCGCCAAACAAGTGCCAAAGTTAGGCTTCGCTTCCCGATAGTTCGGTTGTCATCTGGCAGCTACGGTCCAAAGTTGCCAAACATGTGCCAGAACTAGGCTTACTGCCTTGGAGTTCGGCTGATGAGGTGTTTGATGTACGCGGGTGGTCTTCATCTTAATTAAATAGAAATAAAGTTTTATTCGGCTGGCCACTTTATCTTATTTTGAGTGTCTCTTGATTTCTCCAGTCCAAAGGTTGCGCCGCTCCCGCATCACACTTGGGGAATTAAAATGAAATCCCGGAACTTGTAGTCTTTTAGCGTGTTGATACTTTTTAAACATATAGAAAGTGGAGACACATAAGGGACGATACAGACAGGACAATCTTTCAACTTCAACAACATTTACTTTCGGCTTCAAGCTCAAAGCCCGCCCGCTCCGTGGGAGTGCGGGAAGGGGAAATCTTGGGGGAGGAGGGGAAGCGAAAAATGTGTACGCGATCCCCCTGTCCTGCGGGGCCAGGTACATCGGGCAAACGGGGCGATGCCTCAACGACCGACTCCGAGAACATCAAATGGACGCCGAAAGAGCTGCTTCGGATTCTCAGCACCCGATCGTCATTCACGGGAGAAAATGTCTCGGCTGCGATCCTAATTTCGCCGGCACGACAGCCATGGGAGGCCATTGCGAGCGAGTCAGGAGAGAAATAATTGAGGCCTATCGGATGGCGACAAGCCCGCAAAACATAAGCACCCCCTCCATTTCGCTCTCAAGAAAGGAGATTATCTTTCTAAGGCCCACAATGGAAGCCGAACGCTGACAGACTAGGCAAGGCGACAAGGTCACCGGCAGAAGCGGCCTTTCCTTTCATTCCGTTCCATTTCATTCCAGAGAAGGGCTGGCATTCCCCCGTCCCTCATTTCCCCACTGTTGAACAGGTCGGGATACGCTCTTTCCCCTGTAGCTTCGGCTGTACAGCGGGCTTTTTTTCTGTTGTTTTTTTCTTTTAAGTTGTTCTTGTTTTTTTTTTCTTGTTTTTTTTTACTCTAAAGCGTGGAAAATGCGGAGAGAGCTTAGCTGCGTTGTTGATGCTCCTTCGACCTCGTCTTTTGCAAATCCTCCCCACCTGCTTTTGTGTCTTCGTGTTGCTGTCAGCGAACGCGGCAGCCGCTTTAAGCAAATCAAAAGGGTGGAGCGAAACGCGCGACCTCTCTGTGTAGGACGCGTAGGACAAAAACGTTTGGACGAAAATCTTTTCACGTGACTCTCTCTGTCACGCTGATGGGATCTCTGGGGCTGTTATTTTCGCCGTTTGCCTAGTTATAGAAATAGGCGGGCCACGTAGGTCCGGTTTCCAAAATGGGCTCTTCAGTGTTCTGTTGCTTTCGTGCGTTGCAGACGCGGCCGTGCTTTTTCGTCGTAAACGGCCGGAATACGTCCATGCCAATTTTTTGGTAACAGCCATTTTTTTCACCGGAGTTCGTGGAATTCTTGTGATGTGTTTGTTGGACACGCTTCGACAAAAACCGCTCTCCGCCAACGCGAGACGCCAGTTGAATGTGCGCAACGTTCTTTCTCGAGTGTGTTTGTGGGGTGCCTGTGTTGGATTATGCATCTATCAAGGATTACGTGATATCGCTCTTTTACTAGTAAGTACACTGCAAGCATGCTTCTGATAGTAGTCTTGCTTTCCTCTCAATCTCCGCGGTTTTTTGTGTGATGAGTTTTGCTTGGCATGAGGACAGTGTTAATTCTATATTATAATTTGCGTTTCGTTTTACAGAAAAGTGTGACCTTTGTAAATATGTCGAGAATACACTGTGTGTAACGATAGTTGTTTAATAAACTTCTGGGAGCGATCGAAAAATTTTGTTTGTCCGTATATGTTATTTAAATGCTACAAATGATATGCAACGTCGTACACAACACAGACTTGCACGACGTTCGGCCAATACGGAGAAGACGCATCGTAGAGTATTTGCACAATATTGCGCGAACACTTGGCCGGGGCAAAACGGCTGTACGGCAATACCTGCCGGATATCAGACGGTGGTGCAAAACTGGACATTTGAGTGATATTGGAACCGACTTTCGGCCGGTACTGGCACGATACTGCAAAGTATTCCCGTGCTGCTTGGGAAGGGAGGTGATGACATCTGACCATCGTGTTTCAGACGCTTGTTTAATTTAATTCTCTTCTGGGGCGCGTGAGGCACGTCCCAAATACCGAAATTAGGCGTTGCTCTGGCAGTTATGGCTGAAGTATGGTACCAACTTTGGCGCTGCTCTGGCGGACCAGAGGAACGCCAAACCTTGGCATGCCCCGAATTCCCAGATTAGGATTTACTATCGCAGTTATGGCTCAAGTATGGCACCAACTTTGGCACTCCTCTGGTGTACCAGAGAAGAGCCAAACTTTGGCATGCCCTAGGATCGCCCAACTAAGGCTATAGTTAGGCACCGTACTTTGGCACTGATGAGTGCCATGGTGCAAAAACCTAACTGCGCCAAAGTTGGGCCCTTATGTTTGCCAGACCTTTGCCCAAGTTGGGCATTCCTCTGGCGTGCTACCTGGGGTTGCTAGTCCAGCGGTGTGAATGGTCTTTTCTTTATGTGTATGTTTTTTTCTAGTTCAGCTGGCCTTAAGTCAAGTATGAACCAACTAGCTCAGCTGAAGCCTGTTACAACTTGCTCATTGGTTTTGCGTAATTAACTTTTTTTTTAATAGTGTGTTTAAGGGCATGGCTTCAATTAAAAAATTGCTCAGAATCATCAAAAAACACTAAATCAACAAATTGCAGAATGATAGAAGGCATGGAAAGCATTTTACGGCTTTCCGAAAAACCGCACAAATCGGACTGGTTTTTAAATTTCGGTTTGCTATCGGAGCGCATGTCGGCCCCGACTGCACCACGCACCATGGAGAAATAGTGCAACCAGCCTCTGCTGCGTCGCGCGATGACAGTGCAGCAGAGGCTGGTTGCACTATTTCTCCACAGGGCTCGGTGCCGTCGGGGCTCAGATGCGCTCCGATAGCAAACCGAAACTTAAAAACCCGTCGAAGTTGTGCGGGTTTTCAGAAAGCCGTAAAACGCATCGCGTGCCTTCTATCGTTCTGTAATTTAGTGTTTTCTGATGATACTGAGCAATTTTTAATTAAAACCATGCCCCTAAACACAATATTAAAAAAAAGTCAATTACGCAAAAATAATTAACAACTTAATTATCCCGGACTTTAATACGTTTTAAAATAGGTCCCTTGCCCAGGACCAAAAGGCAAAAGCCTTTTTTTTTAGTGACGCATAGTTTTCGCACTATCGAATTTGTCCACCTTTTGTGAAACACCCTGTATATATATATGTATATATACATATATATATATATATATCGAAACGTCAAAATAAATATTGTTATGGTAGTTTCCCAGCAGAACAGTTCTTTTCTATGATATAGATATTGCCACGCGCGTCGGCGAGCGTCCTAGTGCTCTTGACTGTCGCGCGGAAAGTCAGGGTTCGATTCTTCGGCGCGACGCGTCTTTTATTTATTCTTCCAATTTACTATTCTGGTAAATTCGAGAACTCTGTTGCATGTTCGAGGTTAGAATGTTCTATGCGCGAACCTTTTACGCCGATTGTTCGAGAAGCCCACGCGTGTACAAAAGGGGCTCCGCGTGGCAAGCCGCAGACAGTTTCGCTCCAGCGTTCGACTCTGCTCTCACGCCGACCTCGACGCCCGCGACGCTCTGTTATCTTCTGTTGATATCGTTTTTCCTTTTTATTTTTGGGCACAAGTTCGCCCCATTAAACGTTTAGTTTCTTCAGTTATTATCGCCTCATCAATTGTCAGTCGTGACATTTTGGTGGAGCTGCGGGGTACATTTGCGTTCTATGCCCGTGGACCGTACCCCTCCGAAAACACGCCGGCCAAGTGCCTTGCTCAGACCCGGGAGGCTACCCTTCGCTGAATGACCAAACCAAGGCCCGGTCAACTCGCCGTAACCAAGTCTTACCGCCGGAATTCGGACCTCTGCCGCAGAAATAAAAGAAGATAACAACGATGACCGTTCCGCCAGTCGTTGTCCTACCCGTCGCCCCCCGATGGCCGACGCCTTTCCATGGAGGAATCTGCGAGGACGTCGAGGACTGGCTCTTTCACTATGAGCGCGTGGCCCGCCACAACGAATGGAACGTCAAGCAAAGCCTACAGAGCCTCGACTTCTCGCTGGAAGGCACCGCGAGGCACTGGTTTGAAAACCACGAGGCTTCGCTCACTTCGTGGAATATCTGCGCCACCGAGTTGAAGCGAACTTTATCGAACCAGAATGCGGAGGACCTTTTTCAGACGCGGACACAAGCATCCGACGAAAGCGTGACAAGCTACGTTGAAGATGTGCTACGACTGTGTACACGCGCCAACCTGAAAGCCACCGAGGAGAAGAAGTTGCGCTTCCTCATGAGGGGAGTCAAAAGCGAAATCTTCGGTGGCCTTGTCCGCAGCCACCCGACGACGGTAGACGGCTTCGTGGCCGAGGCGACGAACATCGAGCGAGCGCTGTTGGCCAGAGCTGTGCACTATCAACGACTCGCCGGTATGTCAACGGTTCCGGCTGTCTCGCCACCTCGCTGCAATGTAGATGGCGTCGGCATCGAACACCTTTGGCAGAATATCCGCGACGTCGTCCGGGATGAGCTCAGGAAGCTACTGCCGGCTTCCAACCGCCTGGCTTCGCTCTCGATTGCAGAGTTGGTTCGAGAGGAAGTACAGCGAGCTTGCCAGCCGGACACTCCCAACATCGTTCCATCTACCGAAGAACTGGCTCTGAGCTACGCCGCAATGGCCCGACGACACACGCCCGTTGCGCCGCAGCCGCGACGTGAGCCCTCAGCACCGAGGCAAGCCGGCCACATTTACCGTCGATGCCCATACAGACAACTGGGGCTGCGCGGGTTCCACCCGAACGACCCGCGCCCAAGGTACGACGAACGACCTCCCGACAACGAGGAGTACCTCCGACGCTCGCCCTCCCCAGTGTCGTCTCTCCGCCGTGAAACCCGCTTCCCCATCACCACGACGCTCAGCGTCCCCAGCGCCACGACCCCGCCGAGAGAGCCTGTCTCCACTGCGTCGCCAGGAAAACTAAGTGCGGCAACGCCTGGAGGTGACATTGCCGAAAACGACGGAAGCAAACAGCCTCCAAGAACGCCGGAGCGCTCCCACTCTCCCGACACCCCGCATCGCACCGACGCCCCTGCAACGGTGTCCAACAACCAAAACGTTGTTATCGACGGCCTCGACGCGTCGGGTCTCGTGGACACCGGAGCAGACTACTCAGTCTTGAGTCGGAGGCTCTCTTGCCGCCTTCGGAAAGTTACATCGTCGTGGGACGGATCGCAGATAAGAACCGCCGGTGGGCATCTCATCACACCTGTTGGCAGGTGCACCGCTCGCGTTGAGATCCACGGTGAAACCTGCCCTGTGAAGTTCGACGTTCTGCAAGAACGTTCGAGAGATGTCATTCTCGGAATGGACTTCTTGTGTGAATACGGCTCCATCATCGAAGTTGCGGAGAACAAGCTGACGCTTCGGAAACCTGTCCCATCGGTGGAAAATCTCAAAGCGACGTTAGATACAGTGCGAATCCTTACCAGCCACGTAAACCTGCCGCCGCTGTAGAGTGCCTTTGTGCCCGTCGGGACCGAAGAAGCCACCTGCGGTGTAGTACTGTTGGAAGGAAGCGTCCAACTTCCATATGGACGAGGTATTGGCATTGCAAGAGGCGTTACCGAGCTCCAGGATGGGCGTACCTTAGCCCTTGTCACCAAGTTCCGGCAAGAGTCGCGGCACCTTACGAAGGGTACAGCTGTGGGATACGTCGAGGAAATTCAGGACTCAGCCGCGATCACTGCGATCTCAGAAGACGCCTCTCCGACGCAGCACAAGAGAACCACGCCGTCAGAGCTCGACATCGAACCGTCCCTCCCAGACCAACAACGACGACAACTCAGTGACCTTCTCGCCGAGTTCAGTGAGTGCTTCTGCACTTCGTCAAAGGTGCACCAAACGACGGTTGCGAAACATCGAATAATCACTGATGACGACGCTCTCCCTGTGCATAGGCCACAGAACCGAGTCTCCGTGAAGGAATGAGAAGTTATCCAGAAGCAAGTTCAGGAAATGCATGATGACGACATTGTCCAACCTTCAAACAGTCCGTGGGCTTCCCCAGTAGTCCTAGTGAAGAAAAAAGACGGAACCCTGAGGTTCTGCGTGGACTACCACCGACTGAATGCAGTAACAAAAAGGAGGTCTATCCACTGCCCCGCATCGACGACACCCTGGACCAGCTGTGGCACGCCCGGTACTTTTCGTCGATGGACTTGAATAGACCCTATTGAAAAATGCACCAGACCGGTTTGGTGTGTCCTAGTGTTTGCTGGTGTAAACATCAGACCGGCCTGGTGTGTTCTGGTGCGCACATCAGACCGGCCTAGTGTGTTCTGGTGCGCACATCAGACCGGCCTGGTCTGTTCTGGTGCGCACATCAAACCAGCCTAACGTGTTCTGGTGTGCCCACCAGAACACACCAGGCCGGTCTGATGTGCGCACCAGAACACACCAGGCCGGTCTGATGTGCACACCAAAGCACACTAGGCTGGTCTGATGTGCACACCAGAGCACACTAGAATAGCTTGATGTGCACACTACACCACACCAGACCAGTCTAATGTGCACACCACGGCACACTAAACAGGCCTGACATGCACACCAGGGTGCATCTGGTGAGCACGCATTACGGATATATGTCTGGTGTTGAATGAAAACATGTTTTTTGTAAAATAAATAAGATGTATAGAGCTCAAACACCACATTTGATTTTATAACGTGTTTAATTGAAGGGGCGATGCAACGACTCAGTTTGAATATGTACTTTGCGTAACCATGCTGACACTAGTGTAACAAACGTTTATCCAAACGCTCCTAGCCTGATGCACAGCATAGAGGTTTGTCTCGTCAACAATTGTCAGCAGCTTGTCATCAATGAAAACTTGAAAATATTTCATTGGGCCAACAGAGGGTTCCGCTGCAGTCTCCACAAAACACCGGTCTTCCTTTTGCCAGTCAAAAACTTGCGGCGGTGACCTTTGTCCCTTTCTTGACGTTGACAGAACTGGACAGGCGGGCGTTCCGCCTTCAGTTTCGTTATCGCTTGGAAGTTCTGTTGTTAGGCCCTTCGTTGGCAAGTTCTCCTCGTCACCGTCACTCACTTGACTATCACTAGATTCCGCATCGGACACTGTTCCACTTTACGGAATAAAAACCACACAGGGACGATCGCGACTCCGTGTCTGGTAGAAAGATCCCGATGGAATTTCCATCCGGCAGCAGTAGAATACGAAACCTAAAAGAAAAGAGCACCACGTCAAATTTTATCAGTAAACAGGTCAACATAGAGATGTACTAAACCACACCAAACAGGAAGCTTTCTCCCGACAATTACAGCTGATTCCTCGTGCATAGGTATGTAAAATTCAGAGTGAACGCCCGCCCCTAAACTATCGCCCAGCCTATTTACCTGGCTAAATATTTATCGGCTTAAAACTACCGAAACACTGCCAAATCTAAGCACGGAAGGGAACACCACAGAAATCACAGAGCTACTATGCGATTCCTCTCTTAAGCCTGTTTCACATGCAGCGACTGTGCGAAAAAAAGATCGGTGCGACAGCCGACGCAGCGAGTGCGATCGCAATGTTTGGTTTCACATGCTAAACAACCGCGCGATTTCTGTCGGAGCGGCCGGCGCTTCGGACACGGTCGCGACGCGTTTGACTTTGTCTAAAATACAACAAAAACGTCTTAATAAGCACAAATGTTTTAGGAATGCAATATGTAACTAGGGATTTCTAATAATTAAGCCGCTGTGGCTAGCGTTACGTCCGGACGGAGCACTGAAACACGTAAATCTACCCCCCCCCCCCCCCCGCCCTCCTATCTCTCCCCCGTGAACCTAGGGAAGGCGGAGATTTGGACTTAACTTGGGTTACGTCGGACATAACGCTAGACACTTCATAATTAAGCATTAAACCAGAAGCCTTTATGTGTCTACATTCATCTTCGCGGATGAAAGCTGGTTAATGAACGGCCGGATGACGAGAAAGCGATCGCACCGACTCTGCGGCAGAATACCAACTTGGTGGAAACCAGTCGCAGAGCCGCAGCGGCAGTGCGACTGCGATTTTAATCGCACATTTACAGGAAATCGCACCGATTTCGGGCGAGAATCGCAGCATGTGAAACAGCCTTTACATGATACGCATATCTACTATGTACTTTTTTCCCGGCTTTCATACGTTTCAGATATAAAGTACGTCTGCGCTATTGAATGCAGAACTTCTAAAAATGCAAAATCAACATATTTCAGAGCAAAGTACAGCTTACTTTTGTAAGAGCAGGTCGAAGTGCGTAGCAAATTGCAATACGCGTCCTGGGCGCCGCCATGCACATCGGAGCCGACGGAGTATCTGGAAAACCCCTGGTGGCGAAAATCCGAGACGACGAAACCGAAACCAAAAAATGTATCTGCTAAGATACGTTAAGCATTTCGCCTGAGTATTGCTTTGGGTTCCAAAAAACTATTATTATATTGAATGTATCCTCAAAGATAAACTGTGCCTTAAAGAGTTAAAAAAATAAAATAAAAACTAATGGAAAATTTTTGTGTCGCTAAAGTGGTGGGAATCGTCGGCGGCGTCTGTGTACAACAATGGGCAATCTGGCCCGGATGAAGAACCAAACGGTCATGGAAGGAAGTCACGAAGAAGGTAAGGATATTTCTGTTTCTTTTTGTGTTTGCTGCATTGGAAATCAGGAGTTTCGTAACGTTAGATCCGCTAAGACGTTTGTAGCTTCATCTTCAGTGAGCGATACGAGCCTGAATGTATTGATTTTCAGAAAAAAAAATTTCTGGCGGCTATCAGTTCGAAAGTCTGTTACCCAGCATAGCCAGCCGGCAAGCATATTGAGTTGTCATTTGGACACCTCTTTGGGTTGTCTTCACCACTTGTGGCATCGCTCTATATTAATCGCCGCCCGATCGGTATATGTTTCGCTCGTCTTCGAGGGAGTGACACAACACAGCGAGAAGACAGCTAATCGGTTTACTGTACTTCCCAGTTTTCCGTCTTCGAGAGCTGGCACTCCGGACCCGCCGACCCTGGTTGTAGCCCGTCGTTCAGTGCTCTCAGTCGGCGTCCGTGTCCAGGCCTGCGGATCGTCCTTCCCACGCCAGCGCTGCGTAGGCTAGCTGTTCCGGGCTATCACAGCCCGAGTCTCGCTGCGGAACCAGTCCGGGATCGTCATGGCCTAGGCCGGTATGGCCAGGGCTAGCCGTTTCCGCCGTTCGTGATCCGAACCTCGTCGGTGGAACGCTCTGGGGATCGCCACGGGCCAGACCAACCAGAACGGCTGCATCGTTCCTGCCCGGCCCAGCCTGGTGCAGCAACCCCTTCCTGTTTCCTCGCGCTCGCCCCCGGCTAGAATAAAAGGTGGGTAATTGAAACCAAACTCTGCATGCTAGAGAACAGTATGCACGTTGCAATGTCTGTTATGTGATATGCAAGCCTGGTGTAAAAAGGTGACAGGCAACAAAGTGTGCGTGAGAGAAGGATATTTATGCTTCGCATGATCTTTTTCTAAAGAAAAACTTGTGCATCCTGTTTTCTGCATGCCGTCACATTTGTTACCAGACTCGGCAATAAATTTTGTTGCCGAAACAAACAAATGTGCTACGAAAATCCACTATTTCAGAACTCGCAGGTTTAAAAGGTTTTGGTGGTGACCGCGTGTGTGCCGAACAGCTATGCCCACGTACAATTACGAGTGCCGAAACGGGCCAATGGGCCTCTCGCTTCTTGAAGGCCTGATCGCCTGATTCTCGACGGCACAGCAAAGCAACAATCGGCCTGATTGTTTCTACCGTATTTCCCTGTGTGGCTGTCTAAGTGACTCGTAAAACAACTTGTATGAATTTGTTACTCTGCCGAGTAGTCTGCAAAACGAGTTCGTCGGACCGCTTTACAAGCCTGCACATCTATTTTCGTTCACTTCAACAATTACTGTAGAATTCACTTACTTGGTGCGTCGCACTGCAGTAATCCACTTCCGTCGCCGTGTCGCTTCCCAAGATCTCGAAGGGAATCGGTATAGTTTGACGCTTGAATCACCTTCGTGACTGTGGCACTCTTTCACGCAGCTGTAGCGACGTTTATTTCTTGGGGGAACTCTAGGAGTAGGCGAGATGTCACAGGAGCCCGGTGAGGTCATAGAGACATGAAGCCGGGACTTACTTTAAAAAAAAAAAAAAAACAGTTCCCAAAAAAGGCTCACGCCGATCCGAAATGCCACAATCACACGTGGTTTATTAAATGCGCCCACCAGCAATCCCCGCGATCCTGGCCGTCCTGGCCCATCCAGTGTTTTATTTGGCAGCCGCTAGATGGCGCAACCTGTCGTGCCAAACTGCATTGCCGGTTACTGTTTCGGTGACTTTCAATGAGGGGAGGGGGTGGAGTGGAGTGAAGAGATTCGTATTATTGAGATTCTGCTGTGTTTGCCTGCCCCCCCTCCCCCCCCCTCGCACACACACACACAGTGTCATTGCCCAAAGCGCCTCTGACTGTAAGTTGCAAAACCTAATGTGTTTTGATCTGTATAGAAGTAGAAATTAATTTACTGACAGTGTGACAGTGCTGGTGGGCCCGAATCTAATTATGTACATGCAGGACGACTTCGTTTCATGACTTCTTTATGCAGCATAGCACGAGACAGTCATTGCTACTTGACATGCGAGTAGTTGCAACGACACGATTTGGTAAGGTTGGCGGTATTGCACGTGAATAAGAATACTATCTTAAAGGCGTGATTTCAAAAATTAGTCTTCATTTATTTAGTGCATAAAGCAGCCTGGCTGTTGCAACATCATAAGCAGCATACCACTTTAATGATAGTGACCACAGCACCCTCATGTCACCTCACTAAAAGTACCGCAAGGAAGAGCTGACACTACCTCCACAATTTTGCATCCTCGCAAATCGTAAAACAAGTGAAAGTGATTGGCTGATGGTGTGAAAACCAGCCAATCGCTTTCACTTGTTTTATGATGCATTACTAAAATCTCACCCTATTAGTAACTGTAGTGTGCATTTTGTTTGGGCATATGCATGCTTCCTTCAATTACTACAACAAAGACATGGGGTTGAATGATTTGACTAACATAGCTCCTTAGCATGGGGCTAGATTGATGTTGTGAAAGAATATTGTGCTTTATTTATACTGCATGCACGTCATTTGGGATTACATGGTGCGGCTCACGTCTTCTTTATTAAAGCTACAGTATGTCCTAAACGTATAAGCGAATCAAGACCTTGATGTTACTCGTCTCTCTAACCTTCAATTTGCTCTCCTAGTTGCTGCTGTGGCTGATCCACCTGGTGAGCCTGTGGCCTTCTCTTGGCCACCTTTCTTTGCTGTCCGGGATCGTGAGGTACGTATCTGGGCCTACAGGGCACTTTGTCTATTGTTTCCACTCCATTGGCTCATTCTGGAGAACAGACTAATGGCACAAAAGACAAGGACACAAACATTCAGGCACACACAGAGACAAACACAGGTGCTGGCTTAAAGGTGGACTAAAGACGTTTCTGAGATCGTCTGTTCTTGGTGATAACTAGGATTCCGTGTTTTCGGAGCTTATTTCTCGTCAAATTCGGAGGGTGTTTTTCGGAGCTTATTTTTTTCCGAAAATTCGGAGTTTATAGGAGTTTATTTTTGTTTGATTCCAAAATCTTTGAAATTCGGAGCTTAATTTCGCAGTGTTTCTTATGAAAAACAAAAAAATAATATCCGGGTGTATACGTATGCTAGATAAGGAAAAATAAAACGCGCTTATATCAAATAATATTTCTTCAGCTGGGTTTGGTGTTGGTGCCATTGCCATTGGCAATACTAATTTGTCCCATGGCAAAAGTTGCACACATCTGTGGCTTGGATAAACGCCGACACCTTTAAAATTAACTCGTGGAGGTAGTCGCTGGGAAGCACATATTCATCCCATCCTATTCCATGCTACCCCGCGGCCACGCTAGGTGGAGTGGTAAAGGATGTAATTGGGAAGTTTCAACTGCCCCTCTTCCAATTTTATGCAATCTCTAGGATCCATATATAGTATTAGCTGTTACAAAAACACAACCTCTCTTCCTCTTAAAACACAAATAGTATGGCCCAAACTGGAAACCAATACAGGGGCTTTTGTCGTGACCCGAATGCACAATGACATGTCGTTCTGAACCTTGACAAGATGATTGGTAAGACCCCATTTTGTCAATGAACCGAGATTTGAAAGAAAACTGTGGTGCCATTTTCCCGGGACCATTGACCCTTTACGCTGATCAAACTTAATTATAATATACCGTCTTTTCGGAGTTTATCGGATAAATCCGAATTGACTAAAATTTTACCGGCGGGTGTTTTTCGGAGATTTTCGGATTTATCCGAAAACACAGAGCCCTAGTGATAACTCATTCGACGGGCTCTAAGGATCCTAAATATCCAAAAAATATGCTCGATCGATGCCTATTTTCCTACTAAAAATAGAAAAAAATAGAAATAAAAGAAGATGGTTCATGTCCTGCCATAGGACGAGAAGGTGAACTATCTTCGAAAAAGTGTACATGCGGTTGAGAGTAACAACAGTGCTATCTGACATCCGTGTCCCACAAATTACAGTTTAGCAGTGGCAATAATACCTATCCAGGGGTTAGTAAGCTAGCCCGCTTCGCTAGTATAGACTGGCGAAGAAGACAGAGGTGAGACATATTGATGCCTATTTCTGAACACAGAAAGTGAAGGTAGTGAGCTATGGTGCTGGCACACTCATTCATGTTTTATTTTTCATGTCTTGTCATGAAGTGGGGCCAAAGGTGTTTTTTTCACATCGCTCGGCTGCCCAAGAATGCACATATTTGTACAAAACATGGGCAATGCACAGCAGTATACTTCCTTCGTACTTTGCGATTTTGAATTTAAAAATTGTCGAATGGTTTTTAAAGGGTACCTACAATATCGTATATATGTGAAAAGCACATGGAGCAATTTTTTTATCTCATCATTAGTATTTGATGCGTACAGCAATAATGGACCTCCTTTCTTAATGCATATTCCAAATCTGAATTCCTTCTCTTAAAGGGGCGCTCGGGAGCTTTCTAAGATGGCCTATTTATGGCTGTAACACATGCTATGTGCTCTAAGCATCCCAAAAATTTAAATTTACATCATGTGCAGCATATTTCACTAATAAAAATCTGATAAAAGATAGTGAATCTCAGACGTACAGATGACGCCACCGAACCTGGCCGAATGTAGGCAAACAACAAACGGGGCTCATCAGGCAATCACAAGCAATGGCTTCACGTGCGGACAAGCAGCCGACAAGTCCTGGTCGTCTGCACGGGAAGCCCTCGCTTGCAATTGACTGACGAGTGTCTTTCGCTGTTCCACCCTATTCGCCTTGATTTGGTTCAACCACATTCGCTGTCTTTGATTGCATTTTTTAATAGCGAAATAAGCTGCACATGATTGTAAGTTTTGGACTTTTTGGATGCTTAGAGCACATAGGTTGAGTTAGGAACATAAATAGGCCATCCTGGAATACTAGGGAGTGCCCCTTTAATTTATTTCATTTTTTTATTTATATATGTACAATTCAGCATTTCGGTGAAACAAAGCAGGAACATGATTGCAGACGAAAGTGGAGAGCCCATTTGTGTTGCCTTTATTTCTCCACTTTTTGTGCGTTTGCTTGACAGTGTTACTCACTTCAGATTCATCTTGGACCTGGCATCAAATGGGAGAGGCAGCATTTACACACGCCGTGGAAAAGGCTGCCACCCCTGGCCGCTTTCTCGGAATGGTCAGCCGATCACTATGGGAGCCTGCGGAGCTCTTCGATAGGAGTGTGTCAGGGCAAGCCTGCAGGCGTCTCCTCTAGGAGGGTGCAGTGGGCAAGAAGCCCCTAACACACGAAAAAGTTGACGCTCTGACAGGTGGGTGTTTCTGATCAACCTGGAAGGGCACAGGATCTGTTCTGGCTGAGCTGTGCTTAGCTGTGCACATAATGTGTGTATAGTGTGAGTTATTATTTACAATGATTTGAGATATAGCTAAAATGCGGTTACATCAAACGAAAATTGCAGCATCTCCCGATAAATTGAACTGCCAAGAGCGCCGTTTAGCTCTGCAAGCTGGCTTTCCCCCAGCTGCGCATATCCCTTGGGGGAAAGCCAGCTTGCAGAGAAAGCTGACTTTTTTTCTCTTAAGCGACCACGTCTACTGCCCAGAAGAAAACAAAAAAAGGAAAATCTCTTCTGCGGAGGGAGATCGTTAGAGCCCTGCATATCCGCTGATAGCCACAGTAAACGGGTGGATGCGGATAAAAATTAGACACATTTTGGCGGATTGCGGATCGGGTGCTGATGTCAGGGGCTGCGGATGCGGATATTCTCGGATCCAAATCTAAATTTTTGCCCGGTGGCATTCAGTTCGTCGACTGACGTTTCATCTACAGATCGTTTCGTCGACATGCGAGGTTTGATCGAAAGGCTTCTCGTGTTCGTCTCATCGGAAAACCTGGCACGTTTCGTCGCACACATCCTTGCTATTTTCGTAACAAACGTTTTGCGTCTCGCCTGGTTACAGGGGGGAGGGGGTATGGTTTGGTTAAGCTCGCCTTAGTAATCGCGTGCTAGCTTTTAGCGGCTTAGTGAAGAAATGCGTTGTCAACAAAACGTCGCAGAGGCATGTGCCCACAAAACGTACAGCATCGACGAACCATGTGTCCATGAAATGCATGTCAATGAAAAGTTTTCCACGAAACGTATTTCCACAAAACACGTTTCGAAGAAACAATAGGGATCCTAAGAAAGATCTGATTCTCACTGAAGGTCGTTTCAGTTAGTGCGCTGCCTCTCGTCAAAAATGCTATCTATAAAAAAAGTAAAGATTGCAGGGCATCAATCGTCCCGAGAAAGCTAGTACATTGGCAGGGAAAGAGTGGAAACTTTCTCCGGGCGAAGAAAACCTCAAACGTACAAGTCACAACAAAGTAGAAGAAACGTCTCCCTCTCCGCAAAGGGTAGTGTGGTCATGATTCCAAAAACAAAGGAAGTGCCTCGAAATCCTTTCTGTGCACTTCTGGGGAAAGGTCGCGGACTCCTAGGACGATCACATAACTGAGATAATTTCTCCTTCGACGCGCAATGTCTCGGGAAGGCTGATTGCTTTTAATATGAATACGATGAAACTGATATTGATAAAATGACATCTCCTTTGAGTGGTGACCCGAAGATTTCTTTGTACAAAGATAAGCAAACAACTTAAAAAGTGCTTTTTGTATTTTCATTATTTTTTCATTCTCGCTTGATGTTATGATATACAATGAATGCCTGGATTGTGAGTCTGATCTGGTTCCACATTTTGCGGATGTGGTTTGGATACGGATACAAAGTATGCGGATCGGATACGGATACAATAATGTAAAAAGTTTACATGCGGTTCGGATACAGATACAAAGTCTTCGGATGCGGATAATCAAACTTATCCGCGCAGGGCTCTAGAGATGCTGAGCCCGTAAACGAAGAAGTGGCCACTAAATTGCTGCGGTGAGCGTCCCTTATGACATGCAGATTCCCCTTCGAGAGTAAACTACTTTTCTAAATGTGGCGTGCTTGTTCGTAGTCAAATTCATTAAAATTTCTATATAGAATATCGCGGTATATTGTAGTGGGAGACGGTTTTTTGCGGTTCGATGTAATTTGGTTTGACTGTACTATGTTGCCCAAAGGTAGGGGAAAGCAGATTCAATGCGGGAGGGCAGCCGAGTGATAAATTGACTGATTATCAGGCTGGACACGGCAGAACTTCCTTGTTTACTGTTGTAGGTGTGATTTTATTATTTTAAGCTTTTTTTTGTGAATAACTGCTCGTGTATGTTTTCTATGCACTAGGTTTTATCACGCAATACCAACTTGCCCAAGCCATCATCTTCCCCATCCAGATGCGCTGGCAAAAACGGCATGGAAGAAAAAAGCCACGGACAGCCCTGTGTGCAAGGGAATGTGTGCGAGTGGTGCTTGTTGGGAAAAAATAAAATAGTAAGTTTCATTCTTTTTGTCTTTGTAGTTTTGATTCATGGCAGAATGAACACCTAAACCTTTGAAAAATTGGTGTTCGTTTTCAAAATTTGCTAGCTGTTGTCTTCAGCAGTCCTTTCTGCATCTAAATTATACCGTGCATGCATGACCAGGTCACCCCACAAGACACTAGATCGGCCGGGTCACATCAGAACACACTTGACTGGGTCACGCCAAGACACCAGAACACGCCAAGGAACCAGAGCACGCCAAGGAACCAGAACACACCAGAGCACGCCAAACCACCAGAACACACCAGAGCACGCCAAACCACCAAAACACACCAGAGCACACCAAACCACCAGAACACACCAGAGCACACCAAGGAACCAGAACACACCTGAACACGCCAAGACCCGTGTCTGAATTTCCGCTCTGGTGTAAACGTCAGAAACACACCAGACCCGGGCTGGTGGATTTTTCAATAGGGGAGGGTACTGGCAGATTCATGTCGACGAACGAGATCGTGAACAGACGGCCATCGTCACACCGGACGGACTGTGTGAAATTAAAGTAATGTCATTCGGGCTGTGCACAGCGCCGGCAACCTTCCAGCGTGTTATGGACACCGTCCTTTCAGGCTTGAAATGGCAGAGCTGACTCGTCTACCTCGACGACGTTGTCGTGTTCGCAACCGAATTCGACGAGCACCTCGGGCGACTGCGAGCCGTACTACGGGCCTTCAAGGCTGCTGGGCTGACACTCAAGCCTCCGAAGTGTCGGTTCGCCTATGGAGAGCTGAAATTCTTGGGCCACGTCGTGAGTGGTGAGGGTGTAAGCCCGGATCGTGCAAAAAACGTCCGCTGTCGCCGAATTCCCGAAGCCGTCGGACAAGAAGGCCGTCCGAAGATTTCTTGGGCTATGCGCCTACTACAGCCTTTTCGTGCGTGACTTTGCACAGATTTCTTCACCCCTGACGCATCTGACGAAAGACAACGTGCAGTTCCAGTGAAGAGAAGAGCAAGAACAAGCGTTCGACGAACTAAAGCGAAGGCTGCAGTCGCCCCCTATTTTTTGTAACATTTTGATCAGTCGGCGGAGACAGAAATACACACGGACGCCAGCAATACCGGTCTCGATGCGGTACTCGTTCAGCGACAAGAAGGGGCAGAGAGAGTAATTGCTTACGCAAGCCGGGCGCTGTCTAAGCAGAACAAAATTATTCAACGACCGACAAATAATGTCTTGCTGTCGTCTGTGCGATAACCAAGTTCCCTCCGTACTTTTAAGGGATCCCGTTCCGCATGGTCAAAGACCACCACGCCCTCCGCTAGCTCGCAAACCTCAAGGACCCATCAAGACGCCTCGCTCGCTGGAGTCTTCGATTGCAAGAATTCGACGTAACCATTGTGTACAAGTCCGGCCTCCAACATAAAAATGCCGGCTGCTTGTCTAGGCCCTTGGCGAAAAACCGCCTATTTCGAATATATTTATGAGGAACTTAATACGAATATTTTTCACAAATTTTGTTGAAGTTTAAATGGCCGACCTTGAGTATACTACAAATGTAATTTTACTGTATTCTTGACGCAATATTGTCATATTGTTTTGGAACTCCAAAACGTAGGGCTGGCACTTTGAATGCACTTATATCGTATTCTTCACGCAATTTTGGCATACTTCTCACGAACTCCAAAACGTAGGGCTGGCACTTCGTATGCACTTTTAGCTTCCTCCAAGTTACTTAGGAATTTATACAAGAATGTATTAAAAGTATATTTAAAGCACCAGCACACTTATTACAAACAGAAACATCTTAAAAAAATAAAGTTGAAGCAAAAATTAAGTTTTGAAGCTTATGCAAAACAAATCTCCAGCAGTGGAACAAAACTACGATTACAGGAATCATGGAAGGTTTGTAAGTGCCGGCAGTTGGCTTTAGAAGCGTCCTATTTTAATTTTTTACCTAATATGGTTCCTATGCCGATAAAGCTGCACTAAATGTTGCATTCGGTGCAACTTTATCGGTATGGGAACCATATTAGGTAAAAAAATAAAATAGGAAGCTTGTAAAACCAACTGCCAGCACCAAAAAACCTTCCATAATTGCAGTAATCGTATGGTTTTGTTCCACTGCTAGCGATTTGTTTTGCATAAGCTTCAAAATTTACGTTTTGCTTAAACTTTATTTTTTTAAGATATTTCTGTTTGTAATAAATTTAGTTTTAAACTATCCTTGGCACAGGGTGACGTATATGTGCCAATTCACACATGCAGTTCTACGAAATGCAAGGAAGAATGACAACATGAAAACTTTATTCAAGAACACATATATGAAAGAGAAAATATATACAAAATGTCAGCTTCCAGAATATGCATTGATCTTTATACAGGGCGTAAAAATAGTGTGAAAGGAAATTTATATATAAAAAAAACACTTCGATAAGTTAAAACATAAAAGTAGGTTTGCCACATTGTGACCCTTAAAGGGACATTGACAGGGTATTTATGCTAGCCAAGGTTTCTATTTGTACATGAGAGCCTACCCAGAAAACAATTCGCAGCCCGAATTTCGTTTTCTTTCCGCCCGAAAACCGCCGATCGAGCGATCGAGAACTGCACGGTTTGAGTCGCGCTCACTCTCTTCGTTGTTCGGGAGACAAAATGTGGCTTTGTTCAGGGTGCAAAATGACTTCCAAAACAAATACATTGCTAAAAGTAGGCTTTAAATGACAAACGATATTAAACGCACAGTGTCCTTAGACAGCAGAAAAAAAAAACTTCAACAGAAACACGTTCCTAGCCAAAAGCACAGCATAGTTGTATAAAAGTAAAAAAAAAAACAGAAGCAAGTTATGTCACCCAAAGAACTATGTAACTCTTAGAAATAAACATAAAAATAAAAACAAGCTCATGAATGAACTTCAAACGTAAGCTAAATATAAAAATATTGCACTTTTTTTTAAATAAGTATTTCACAATCTACTTTAAATAAAAAAGTTTCTAGCTTAAGCTCAGCACAGTTGTATAAAAGTAAAAAAAAATAAAAAAGCTATATTACCCAAAGAACTATTCAACTTTTAAAAATAAACTCAAGAATATAGAGAAGTTCATGGAATGGACTTCAAATATCTTGGCTAAAAGAAAAACATGCACTTTTTTTAAAATAAACATATCATAATGTGCTTAAAAAAAAGTGTCAGGCTAATATTCTTTTTTTTCTTTTGTGACGATTCGTGATTGCATTTCCTGGCCAGGTACCGCCGTACGCTGGTGACGTCCTCGTTGCAGAACTTCTCCATTACGTGAGCTGGCAAAAAAAAGACGGTACTCGCAATGTAATTATGATGAACCACTAAGTACTTGTCAACATGTGCAAAATCAAACTAAACAAGGAATGTTAACATTCTACTTGGACACGTTCTAGTTAATATAATATTCCACCTCCCTAAATAAACTGTTGCCTATTAGACAGTGCAGTGACACCATGCAAATGGTTGGAATTCTGTTGCTACACAAATGGAAAATTAGAAAAGAATAATCTTTCGGAGTAGGTTGACGTTTACCTATTTTATCCTCGGCCACCGGGGCTTTTATTGCTGCAAAGAAATATGCAAAGCAGTCCCATCCCACTATTTTAACCCGATGTACTGTGGCTAAAAAAACCGCCCAGCCACGAAAAAAAGAATTTTACATAAGAGTAATGCTATATGTACTACGTAGTGGAGCTCCACCGGAAGTTGCTATATGTACTCCGCTAATCTCGTATAAAACGAATGGTCACAACGAGTTTTCTAAGCGGTGGCGTAGCATAGGGGTTAAGGTTTCCGCTTCATATACTAGTGGACGCAGGTTCGATCCGCGGTGGGCGTACTTTTTTTTTTTCTTTTTTTCTCTAACATTTTGTTTTGTCGAGGCATTTGACGATATTTACGACATTTCTTTTTTTTTGCGATGAACGAATGTTGTCGACGAAACTTCGCAGAACGAAATGGTGTGGGACTCCCTTTCCGGAGGTGCGATCGGGGACAGCGGGGCTTGGGTTGCCGGCTGGACGCCGCGAAGCGGCGTATACTGGTTACGTTTAGTAATTAGCAGCCGAATACTGTCGCCGCGAAGCGGCGTGAACGCAGGCGGGGGCTGTGTTAACGAGCTCCCCAGTGATACACGCGCAGTTCGAAAAGGGTGGCCCGAGAGGCATGCTGTCGTACATATAGCAACTTCCGGTGGAGCTGCACTATGTAGTACATATAGCATCGTTATTTACATAAACAGCTGTAACTGCGAACCTTTCCAGGGAACGGTGTTATCGTACGTCACAAAATCTATGTAATAAATACTGTGACTGCTCCAATATTATCCTTGGTGCCACCACAGACTAGGCGGTGTTTCTACATAGTGCTCCGTTCTCGTTTTATTTTGTGGAAAGAAATTTTCCTTTGTATCTTGCACACATCCCCGTGCTCCACTCCTGCAAACAAATGAAAAAAAGTCGTCCTCCCACACAACGGAAAAAAGAAAATTAGCATTTTGAAGAATTCCGCTTGACGTTTAGGTGAGGCTAGGATTTATCGAGGAGTCCACTGCACGGCGCTTGCACACTAGAAACTGGCAACAGGGCGAACGTCCGTTGAAAGACTTCGGGCAGGTAAAATGTACTCACCATGAAGGCAGCAAGACTGAACATGTAATCCGAGATCGCTGTTATATACCGCAATCACAAGCGAAGCTATCTTAAACACTCAACGTCGCGCACACAAACACGGTATAAACCTCTTTCAACTTCAAAGTCGGCACGGAATCCATACACTTCGTGCGGGCACCGGCGAGGGCCTCGCCTTCGAAGCGGTGCCCAACCACTGCGGCACCGCTGGGAGGCAGGAGGCCGACCAACTGGCCAAGCTCGAACACGACAACGCTGAATTCTGACTGTCCAGCGTGGAGCCCTTCGAGGACTCGAAGCTTCTGGTGGCCCGGGAAGCCCAAGTCATGCATCCCGACGCGAGGTATGCGGCGGAAGACCGCCTCTCTAGGCAGCGGCAGGCCTTTCATCCACCGCCTCCTAACAAGCAGTGCCTCCTCGCCAGTGACGCTGCAGGACCTGTGGAGAATGGGCGGGCACCAGCCGCCTGCCCGAGTTCGCGGATCACACCGACCGAGGAGGCACTGCACCGACGATCGCGGAGAGTCAATGGCGGCGTTCGGCATGACTCACTAGGCCACGCCAGCGGCAGACAAGCGGCATCAATGCCGACCTTTCCTGGACAAAAGAACGGATCATCCGTCCGCATGAGACGGCGCAAACAAAGAAAAGCCCCTCAAGGCGCTAATCACCTTCTTCGATAACAGTGGACTGCTACTATTCATGTGAGAGCCCTGAAATCGCAAAATTTGGAACAAAACATCCAGGCCTCCCGCGCCCGGCTACATAACGAAGGAAGAAGAGCAAAATGGCGCGGCCGTCTTCCGAAGCCGTTGGATGTGTTGGATGGATGGATGGATATTGCCGGTTCTCTCTATAACGGGGGGAGCTTGCGCCACCTAGCCTTGAATTATTTAATTCAAAACTTTGTTTATTTATTTATTTTTCATTTTTCTCTCCCATGGTTAATATTCTTCTCCCTTTACCTCCCTGCAACTATCACCGGGCAGGTAGAGTACTTTCCAGGAAAACATTTAGAGAATCGGGCAAAAAAATAAAAACAATTAAACACCACTCTTCGCCTCCTTGCCCGGGCGAAGGAGTCGCCAATTTTCCTCTGGTCAACCTCGTTCGTCTTCGAGGACGAGGAGTGTCGCCTACGGCGTGTCGCCTACCGCTTTCAAAAGAGCACCCGCGTTCGACTTCGATCCACAGTGTGGGCTTGCTTTTTTTATTTTTTTTTCTCGATCATTTTGTTTTGCCGAGGCATTTAGCGATATTTACGACATTAAAAAAAAACTTAAAAAAAAACACGAATGTTGTTGACGAAACTTCGCTAAACTAAATGGACCGGAATGCTTGGCTCATACGCAAGCGGACGCGGGTTCGATCCCCAATGTAAATTCTTTTTTTTTCTTTTTTTTACTTTTTTTTTGTCGAGGCATTTGGCGATATTTACGACATTTCGTCGACGAACGAATGTTGTCGACGAAACGCGCTAGAAATATCCCGTATGGATCTATCCTCCAATCAGAGCACGACGAAGTGCCGTCATGGCACCGACCTGCAAGGAAGAGCAGCCGCCTTCTTGCCCCCCCCCCCCCCCCCCCCGTATTTATTTTTTGATGGTGTTTTGGCTTGCCCCTGCAAGGTTTTTTTTTTATCACACCTGAAGCGTGACGGTATTCGCGGAAAAGCCAGCCCATAAACAGAGTCTGTGCCGAAATTAACTCGTACAATGGTTTTCTTGTATTAAAGTTAGCATTCAAGACGTTAATTTCCTGCCATAGCTCACAACCGATGAAACACTCGATCATACATGCGTTGCGTCAAAAACCCAGCGGTTGAATCAACTAGCACGTCCGGTCGCCGTGCGAGTTCAAAACACAGATTACGACACTTCCAAGGCTGCGCGTTCACGGTTCGGTGGTCATGAAAACCGAGCACTTTTACAAAAAGCTGGCGGCACAAACAAAACGGGCCGACCAAGGAGCTTCAGCACACCGAGCGCGGCTATCGACGACAGGCCCATCTGCATGGCTAGACTCCTAGTCGAACGTCGAACTGGTCAAAGGGATGGGCTAATGGCTGTACACTTTATAATGGGCGGTAGCTTGCGCCATCTATCCGAGAAACTAAAAACCACAATTATGATTTATTCCTTCGCCCGTCTAAGTATATTTCTTGTCCGCCCAAGGTTAACCTTTGTGTATCCGTAGAGTGCACTCTGAGTAGAGGCTCCGCACTCTTCAAATATATTCTTGAGGCACTTCCGCCGTATATTTAAAGTGCCCAATATATGCATTCCTGATTACTGCTAACAACGTGCTTTAAATACACTAAAACTATGTAAACATATTTTGAGTGCAATTAATATACACTAATAGCGAACATGCTTCAAGCATATTCCCAAAATTTATTCTGATTAAGAAGGGGCTGATATCATTATTGAACTTTTGTGGAATTTCGATTACTCTCACTTGCTTATAGTGCACTAAAAATATACGAAGTACATTTTTAATATGCTGTTTTTCGCTAAGGGGGCCCCAGTCGAATCTCCTCCTGACAGCAACCGACGACGGTGACGCTCGTTTCCTCGGAGCAGTTACAGATACCGACATGGGAGCAATTCAACAAGACGACCCGGAACTTCGCGCCTTGATCGACAACCTCAAAGGTCAAGGAAGTTCCGTTCTGCGAGTCTTGGCCCGAGACTTGTCAAGCTTCGTTCTGCGGCGAGGCGTGCTCTTCAAGAAAAACTTCGGAACCAGCAACCCCGCCTGGCTGCTAGGTTGTGCCTGCCAGCCTGCGATAAGAAGTTTTTCAAGCATGCCACGACGACCCAACGGCTGGACCCCTTGGCTACAGCAGGACGCGCGCCCGGATTCGTGACAAGTACTACTGGCCGTGACTCCCGAAAACCGTCCCTCTGTACACACGGTCGTGCCATGAGTGCCAACGACGAAAGAAGCCTCCGACAAAGCCAGCAGGACTCCTGCAGCCGATATCTACCCCGACAGTTCCCTTCCAGCAGGTCGGAATGAATTTGCTTGGGCCGTTCGCCACATCGACGCAAGGGAACCGGTGGATTATCGTCGCTACCGATTATCTTACACGATACGCCGAGACGAAAGCCCTTCCATCGGGAAAAGCGGTGGAAGTCGCCAAAATTTTCGTCGAGTCCATTCTCCTTCGACACGGCGCACCTGAAGTGCTGATCACAGGTCGAGGGTCATCTTTTTTGGCACAGCTGACTCACGAGGTACTTTGGCTCAGTCACACCAGCCATCGACGAACCACCGCTTATCACCCGCAGACCAATGGGCTAACAGAGCGGCTCAACAAGACCATCGCCGACATGATATTCATGTACGTCGACGTAGAGCACAAGACGTGGGACGAGGTGTTGCCGCACGTTACATTTGCGTACAACACAGCCGTACACGAAACCACAGGTATGACGCCGTTCCAACTGGTACACGGTCGGACGGTTGCCACGATGCTGGACGCCATGCTGCCTCACGTGCCAACCGACGATGGCAACGACGACGTTCAGCTGATCTCTCAACGCGCGGAGGAAGATCGTCAACTGGCAAGAATCAAGATTCATGAGCAACAGCGAGTCGACGCACGCCGGTATAACCTTCGTCACAGGGACGTCCACTTCCAGCCCGGAGACAGGGTGTGGGTCTGGACGCCGATTCGCCGCCGTGGCCTCAGCGAGAAACTCCTAAAACGGTACTTCGGACCCTACATGGTACTTCGTCGACTTGGAGATCTGAACTACAAGGTGATGCCCGACGGAACACGGACTTCATCACGCCGCCCTCCACGATCGGAAGTCGTCCACGTCGTGCGCCTCAAGCAGTACTACGCGCGATAAGACTGCGAACTGTGATCTTGTGCAACGCTTGATAGGATTGCGTTTTGCCAGCCTCCGTATTTTCACATTCTTTTGTTTGTGTAGCTCTTTTTTGTTGCCTCTCACGTTACTTCGAGACGATGCCTTTTTATAGGGGGAGGAATGCCACGCGCGTCGGCGAGCGACCGCGTGCCTGGCCGAGTGGTTACCGCTCTTGACTGTCGCGCGGAAAGTCAGGGTTCGATTCCTAGACTCGACGCGTCTTCTATTTATTTTTGCAATGTACTGTTCTGGTAAATTCGAGAACTCTGTTGCATGTTCGAGGTTAGAATGTTCTATGCGCGAACCGTCTACGCCGATTGTTCGAGAAGCCCACGCGTGTACAAAAGGGGCTCCGCGTGGCAAGCCGCAGTCAGTTTCGCTCCAGCGTTCGACTCGGTTCTCACGCCGACCTCGACGCCCGCGACGCTCTGTTCTCTTCTGTTGTTATCGTTTTTTCTTTTTTTTATTTTTGGGCACAAGTTCACCCCATTAAACGTTTAGTTTCTTCAGTTATTGTTGCCTCATCAATTGTCGTTCGTCTTTTTTAAGCTTGACAGAATTTTTAGGATCAAACCATAAAAGCTAGTTTAATGAGGTCTACGCAGGTGAGTTATATGGCCAGGGGGACATACTATAGGGGGCTAATGGTAACGATCAGTCGGCTAATTAGTTAAAATTTATTAATTAACTTTTTATTATTAAAAATAGACATATAGTTCGAATTAGAAACTTGCTCAGCCTCATTGAAAACCAGTAAATCAGTAATCTTCAGAAAGACTTTGAACACGTGAGAAGCGTAGTAGTGCCTTAAAAACACTAAAAAATCGCAACTGGAGAAAGCGGGTTTTCAGACAATTTCCGCCGGTGCCAAGATTGGTGGGGCCTCAATCCTAAACCCTATGAGCAACATAATCTATAGTACGTTAGAAATATCAAAGTATAATATTGTAAAACATTAGAGTAAAATACACTTAAAATACACCATCGGCATTTTCTCTTGTTGAGCATATTTAGAGGCTTAAAACCCAAAACCTAATGCGAATACCTCTAACAGAATGTATTCTGGCTAAAAGAAAGGGGTAAAGAAAACGCGACCCCAAAAAAAATTATAAATGTTTTTTTTTTTTTTTTTTATAGAGCGTGCTGAAGTTGAACGAAACGTGAAAACCCTCTCTGTTTCATAATTTATTTCTCAGTACTCGCACAGGGTAAAAACACGAACTTTGCTTAATTGGGAAGGCAGTGAAATGTTCTACATGTGGTATTATTTTAAAAGCGATACTAAACATAGTCTACTGAAAATAAAATCCGCGATTTAGGTAACAGTTGTTGGCGGAGGCATGTTTGGCGATTTCTACATAGATTGGAGTGACAAATAATACATATTAGTTGGAATCTCATCTTACCCACTTGCATACATATCACTCTAAAAATATAGATGTTCTTTTTTGAAAACTTCGAGATTCAGAGCGATTCAAAAACGCAACACACGACTATCATCAAAACCTCGTCGTTCTTTACCGCATATTTGAGATTTTTTTTTTTTTCTCAGGGACTAATCATGTCAGGACATTAAAATAAAAAAGGATTATACTTCTTGGAAAATGCTCCACAAAATATAAAAATTTGAAGCAAAATAAAAATTACGACTCCCACTCGTTGCCTGAATCCTTATAAAACCGCCCATATATATATGTATATATATATATATATATATATATATATATATATTGTTACGTTTTTAATTTACAAGAGGACGTCATCAGACCAAATTAGAAGTATGTCACGCGCCGTCTGCACGCGTTCCGTCTTTTTCCTCAGTGGGTTCTAGCAGGCTCTCAGCATCACCGCTACACTATTTCCCTTCTGAGTTGTTTAGTGTTACTTCTTCTTAGGTTGATTCCTTCTCCTAAACAACGTCGTCACGTTCCATTAAACATAGGAAGTTCGTTTTGCAGGTGTCGTTGCCGATGCTCATCGCGACAGGTCCTCCGCAACACCAAAATCCAGCACATTGGCGCTTTTTGAAGTTGATGCCCGGAGACTTGTCACTTGGCCGCCGCTAGCTCCTGTTTTCGTCCCTCCTGGTGACATGTCTGATCAGAACTCTGATGCCGGCACATATCATATCGGTGCAAAGCATCACTGCGCATTTCCGCATTTTGAAAACCAACACCGAAAATAAAATGTGCCGGCAAGGGTAAAGTCCAAGAGAAGGTGGAACGTTATGTTAACGCTGCTGCTCATGACCTCATCCGCCGAATGTCCAGAACGACAGTCAGAAAAAACATTCAAGTCCGGCGCACACTTACTCGCCTTGATGTCTTGAAGCTTTGGGAAGCAAATGTGGCCATAGGCCAACGCAGGATCTTCATTGCACGGCCATAGAATAGTCGTGGGGATCACGGCAAAGTGGCAACTCTTTCGTGGTAGTTCCGGCATGAAGATTTGCGGCTTCAGGCAATCGAGCCGCCATCCATTGGCTCCATGAGACGCCGGCGCTGACCACATTGCAGAGGATGTTCTTCCTGAGAGGAGGCTTTCCGGGTAACTTGAGGCTTCATGCCAGAAACCTTACTTCGGACACCAAATGTTACGTTTTTAATTTACAAGAGGACGTCCACAGACAAATGAGACCAAATTAGAAGCGTGTGACGCGCCGTCTGCACGCGTTTCGTCTTTTTCTTCAGTGGGTTCTAGCACGCGCCTCAGCAGCACCGCTACAATATATATATATATATATATATATATATATTCGGGGTGTTTCACGAAAGGTGGACCAATTCTATAATGCGAAAACTTGGCATCGCAACATAAAAAAGACTTGTGTCGTTTTGGTCCCGAGCGGGGCCTATTCAGGAAAATTAATAAAGTCCGGGTTAATTAGAATATTATTATTTTGGCGTAATTAACGTTTTTATAATGAGTTCTAGGGCATGGTTTCAATTAGAAAATTGCTCAGCACCATTGAAAAACACTAAATCAAGAAATTGCAGAACGATAGAAAACACGCGAAGCATTTTACGGCTTTAAGAAAAACCCCACAAATTCGACGGGTTTTTAGGTTTCGGTTTGCTATCGGAGCGCATCTCGGCCCCAGCGATACCGCCCCCCGAGGAGGAATAGTGCAACCAACCTCTGCTGCGCTGTCATCGCGCGACACAGCAGAGGCTTGTTGCACTATCTCTCCACCGGGCGCGGTGCCGCCGGCACCGAGATGCGCTGCGATAGCAAACCGAAACCTAAAAACCCGTCGAATTTGTGGGGTTTTTCGGAAAGCCGTAAAATTCTTCGCGTGCCTTCTATAGTTCTGCAATTTCTTGATTTAGTGTTTTTCGATGATGCTGAGCAATTTTCTATGGGAAACCATGCCCTTGGACACAACATTTAAAAGTTAATTACGCACAAATTAATTAACAATCTATTTTTCCCGGACTTTAATAATTTTCTTGAATAGGCCCCTGGCCCAGGACCAAAACGACAAAAGCCTTTTTTTTCTTGCGACGCTTAGTTTTCGCAGTATCGGATTTGTCCACCTTTCGTGAAACACACACTATATATATATATATATAGGTATCACAGAACTTTCGGCCAAAATGTAGCAATCGTTTTGTAATTTCTGGCATTCAGAAGCCCAAATGAGACAAAGTAGTGCCAAATCTTACCTTTTCTGGCAAGAGTCTGGGTATTTTGGCCCTAATTCGCCAAATAAGTGCCCGAGTGAGCTTTACTTCCTGGTGGTTCGGCTCTCATCTGAGCTCTTAGGGAAAAAATCCGCCAAACGAAGGCCAGGGTTAGGCTTCACTTTCTGATTGCTCGTCTTTCATCGGGCAGTTGTTGGCCAAAGTCACTAAATAAGTACGAGAGTTCGGCTTACTGCATGAGACTTCGGCTTCTACCTGTCAATTTTGCCAGACGCCTTGCGGAAAAAAGCAGAAGGGGCCGTAGCTTTGTAGTATCATGGCCGCTTCACACTCGGGGTAACTTTCAGCATTTTTCTAAATGAAATCTTGGCGGTGGCGATGTTTTTAACGTTCACCACCTTGCTTCCAAATATATCCACTCAGCCCCTCCCCCTCCCCCCCACCCAAACCGCCAAAGAAAATTGGTATTCCAAGCCTCCCGTATGGCACACACACACATATATATATATATATATAGTATATATTTATATATATAATGGGAATGAGTGAATGTTGACAAGTGCAGCCGTAGTAATATTGTGAACGAAGAGGGGAGAAGGTGATTATTGAATTTATTGCATTAAATTTCCTAACATTAATGCAATAAATTCAATAATCACCTTCTCCCCTTTTTGTTCACAATATATATATATATATATATATATATATATATATATATATATATATATATATATATATTATTTTTTTGTAAGGAAGGTTGCTACAATCTGACGGCGGCTTAGTATTTACAGTGACGTGACCAGGTTGAGAGAAGGGACCTTGCGGATCCAGCTTGTCGCGCTCTGCCCGACCGAGCCCATTCCTCTTCGTCTACCCTCAAGCTCGGTGTTTTTCCAAAACGCATCGTCGTTCTTCTCTTCGTCACAATGCTTCCTTTGAAGAGACAGCCATCTTGGAGGCCGAGAAGCACGCATTCAATTTATGGGCCACTTTGCTTTCTGCGGCGCAGCGGTTCTCCCCAATCAAACTAAATATTCTTAATATTATTCTTATTGTTTGCGAAATTGGTGTTAAGGATGGTCAATAGGGGGGCAGTAGAGTTTAAAAAGGTTGAGATGGGCCGTTTCACGAGAACGTCATCGGCGATAAGCAGGTGGCGAGAGCGCCTCGATTTTGTAGTTTACAGCAGAGATTTGATGAAGAACGCTATATGAGTCGGTGTGGTTTGAGAACAGTTTCTCGGAGAGACCGGGTCTGCGTTGTAGAATCCACAAGAGGGCGAGATTGCCGTGTGTGAAAGGTGTGGAGTGAGACGTATCATGTTGGCGGCATTTTTGTTGTTCTTGGAGTTGTGTCGTGCGTGCTCGTGCAAGCCGGCGGCATTGTTCAGCATAATCTGATTTTAGTGAGTGGAAGGCATTCAGAATGATCTGGTGAATAGGGCAACAAGCGATCGAATGTCGAAGAGACCTGCTTCCCATAAGGAAGGCAAAATGGTGAAAATTGATTATTGCTATCAATGGCAGCATTGTTTTCGAAGGTTACGAACGGAAGAACCTTGTCCCAATTACGATGATCGGGGGAAATGCACATGGCGAGCATATCGGCAAGTGTACGATTGAAGCGTTCGGTCAAGCCGTTTGTCTGCGTATAGTAGTTTGATGAATGACACCGCAAGCTCACAAGACCTCTTGGGTGATTTTAGAAAGAAACACTGCTCCGCAGTCGCTGGTGAGTTATTTCTAAGTACCATGACGGAGAACAACCTAGTTTAAAAAAAAAAGTTAGCCACATTTTCTGCGGTGGCGGAAGGCAAAGCAGCGGCTTCAACATAACGCGTGAGGTGATCAGTGGCGGCGATTATCTAGCGATTTTCAGAGGAGTGAGGAAGTGGGCCAAAAATATCTTTTCCGACACGCTGCAATGGTCGTCCTGGGCACAGAATGTGTTCAAGGAGCCATTTAGATGAATGTGTAGAAGCACAAACAGGACGTGAAAGAAAAGTGCTCCAAAACACACGTGCCAAGATCAGCGAGGACGACACGTTCACGTGAGGCACGGGCACGGAGCGAGCCATCAGACAGTTCCAACCACAAACCGCCCGACGAGCAATCTTCAATTATGGCTTCTTGTAAATATGTAAATATATTATATTTGCTGTTTGCACTTCTTCTAATTGTAATCCAACCATCTACAATTGGTGACCCGGCTGCTCGGACTTAAATCAGTCCTCGCCATCAAGGCAAGTCTCCTTGCTTTCATTTGCTCATCAGTGGTTGCAATCTCGTAACTACCCCATCATATCAAGCAGCGATGTCCTCCACAGAAGAGAGTTCAGCAGCTGCCGAAGTTGCAACAATCAATTTCAAACTACCTGAATTCTGGACATCAGATTCGGAACTTTGGTTCCTCACCATCGAGTCGTCGTTCCGCAAAAACAAAATAACATCCCAGCAGTCGAAATTCGACCATGTGGTTTCATCGCTGCCACAACCAACGGCAGCTGTGGTTCGGGACATCTTGCGTGCACCCCCTCAAGAGGCGCCGTACGACACTCTCAAGTCTGAACTGATGCGGCGTACAACCGAGTCTGAACAACGCCGGCTTCAACAACTTTTGACATCAGAAGAACTTGGAGACCGGAAACCGTCAGAATACCTTCGGCGTATGAGACAACTCCTCGGTGAAAAAGCCAACACTCTGGATGCAAGCATCCTCCGAGAATTATTTCTACAGAGACTTCCGAGTCAAGAAGGCATGATTCTCGCCACATCTGAAACAGACTCTATCGAGGCTTTAGCCCGAATGGCGGATCAAATCATGGTCGTAAGCACTCCCAACGTCTGCCAAATTGCACAACCCAACACCCCGCGCCAAGTATCACAACGAGAAGACAGCCTAACGCAGGTAGTGGAGTCCAACAAAACGCTCGCGTCAACAGTCAAACAACTTTCCGAAGAGATCGCACAACTACGTCTGTCGACACAGCGCTCGCCGTCACGTCAGTTTTCTGCCAGCCCGCCTCAACGCAGTCGATCCAGGTCTGCAAACAGGAGCGGTGCTTGCTGGTATCATTTCACCTTCGGTACCAGCGCAAGAAAATGTGAGCCGCCCTGCATGTTCCGGGAAAACAAGCAGGCCCGACGCTGACGCCGGCAGGCGTCGCGGGCCACGGAACAAGCCGTCTGTTTTTCGTGACCGAGCGCGTCACTAAATTTCAGTACCTCGTCGATACTGGTGCTGAAGTAAGTGTAATACCACCAACAAAAGAACAACGACGACACCCAACAGACACACCACCGTTACAAGCTGTCAACGGCTCTTCCATCAAGACTTATGGTCAACGGTCACTCACCCTCGACTTAGGTCTGCGGAGGACATACCGCTGGATATTCTATGTGGCAGATGTTCAACAACCCATTCTAGGAGCAGATTTTTTGCGAAAATTTGGCCTCCTCGTTGACCTCAGTCGCAACGTACTCTTGGACAGAGGAACGCACCTTTACGTTCACGGTATTCTGTCCAAGACGAAGTCCCTCAACCTCACTATATCGGGGCAGATCTCAGGGGCTCCTTGGAAGTCGCTTCTAGACGAGTTTCCTCAACTACTCCGGCAATCGAAGACACCACAGGCAGTAAAGCATGCCATCACTCATCATATAGAAACAACTGGCCCAACAGTCTTCGCACGACCTCGACGCCTTGCTCCTGATCGGCTCAAAATCGCGCGACACGAGTTCGAACATATGATCGAACTCGGCATCGTACGTCCCTCATCAAGTGCGTGGTCATCAGCCTTACACATGGTACCAAAAAAATCCGGCGATTGGCGACCATGTGGAGACTATCGTGCTCTCAACAATGTGACAGTGCCAGACCGTTACCCCATTCCCCATCTTCAAGACTTCGGGAATGCGTTACATGGGTCTAAAATCTTCACGAAAATCGACCTAGTGAAGGCTTACCACCATATTCCCGTCGAACCCTGTGACGTACCAAAAACTGCAATCGTTACTCCTTTCGGCATGTATGAGTACATCAGGATGCCATTCGGTTTAAGAAATGCAGCACAGACATTTCAACGGTTTATAAACCAAGTGCTGCGTGGATTTCCATTCTGTTTCGCTTATCTTGATGATATTCTTGTATTCAGCCGAGATGAAAAGGAGCATCTCAATCACCTTCGTCAACTCTTCATTCGCCTCAGCGACTACGGAATTCTCATCAATGCTGCGAAATGTGAGTTCGGCGTTTCAGAACTATCATTTTTGGGACACCACGTAAACCACCTTGGGATTCGCCCATTGCCACAGCGCATTGAAGCGATCGAAAAATTTCCACAACCTCTCACCACCACGAAGCTCAGAGAGTTTTTGGGGCTGGTAAATTTTTATCGTCGTTTTATCCCGCGCTGTGCAGCCATACTCCAGCCAGTTAACAACCTTCTCGCAGGGTCGTTGCGCAAAAACGAACACCTCACTTGGACAGAGCCAGCCAGCGCCGCATTTGCGAACATCAAAAGGGCGCTCTCGTCAGCAACACTGCTAAACCACCCGCAATGTGATGCACCGACGTCTATTATGGTAGACGCATCTGACACTGCAGCAGGCGCAGTGCTACAACAATTCCAGAACGGTAAATGGCAGCCCATATCGTTCTTCTCGAAACAGTTTTCACCTACGGAAACAAGATATAGTACCTTCGGAAGGGAACTTCTTGGATTGTATCTTGCCGTAAAATTCTTCCGCCACTTCCTAGAAGGTCGACAGTTTTGTATCTGGACAGATCACAAACCTCTGACATACGTTTTCAAATCCAACAACTCTAATCACACACCAAAAGAAATACGACATATGTCTTTCGTCTCTGAATTTACCACCGACATCAGGTTCGTTTCGGGCAAAGAGAACTCTGTTGCCGATGCGTTGTCTCGATTAAACATCAATGAAGTTACCACAATCCGGCCACCAGTGGATTTCACGGCACTAGCTCGTGCTCAAGAAACCGACAGCGAATTAACTAAACTGCGCACATCACAGACAGCCCTTATCCTTGAAGACGTAGACATTCCGGAGAGCAACACAACAATGGTTTGCGACATTTCAACCGGTACCCCTCGACCATACGTACCTTCGAATTTCCGGCGCACTGTATTTGACGCTCTACATACGTTGTCCCATCCTGGCATACGTGCTACTGAACATTTGATTACTTCACGTTTTGTTTGGCCAGGAATGAATGCAGACGTATGACGGTGGTCACAAACCTGCATTCAATGCCAGAAAGTAAAAGTTCACCGACACACCGTCGCACCTTACGGCGTTTTTCAACAACCTGACGCTCGTTTCAGGCATGTACATCTAGACATCGTGGGGCCGCTACCATCGTCTCAAGGTTGTAAATATCTACTCACCTGCGTCGACCGCTTTACAAGATGGCCAGAAGCGATTCCTATCTCTCGCATAACAGCCGAAGATGTCGCCCACGCATTCGTTCGGAACGATGCAGTGAAACGTTCACTGCAACCACCGTATCACGGACCGTTCAGGATACTCCGCAGGAAACCCAAACACATGACTCTGCTCATCAACGGCCGGGCAGATACAGTTTCTATTGATCGATTGAAACCTGCCTTCTACGAATCTCTTCAAACTACCGCACCGTCAGAACTCGTCCCTGCACTTCCAAGTCGCAGACCGGTCAAAAAGAAAGTCAGTTTTTTTTTTTCAACCACGCCCAACTCAACGCTCGTCACCAGGCTTCCTCACTAGGGGGGGATATCTGTAGAAGCACAAACAGGACGTGAAAGAAAAGTGCTCCAAAACACACGTGCCAAGATCAGTGAGGACGACACGTTCACGTGAGGCACGGGCACGGAGCGAGCCATCAGACAGTTCCAACCACAAACCGCCCGACGAGCAATCTTCAATTATGGCTTCTTGTAAATATGTAAATATATTATATTTGCTGTTTGCACTTCTTCTAATTGTAATCCAACCATCTACAAATGTAAAGGCCGCTTATGTCATTGTAATTGGACTCATGATTTCAAAAACTTTAGGACACGTCGTTAAATCCCTGGCCAGTAGCACAGTGAGCGTACCCGATTGCAAGTCTTGAGTAGTCCTCCGTGACCACATGTTGGGTTCTTGTGAAGGAATTCTAAAACCTCACGTCGGAATTGATGGGGAATGGTAAGAAGCCAATGGCAGCCTTCGGGCGAATAGTTGCACCGGTAGAGAAGGCGATTGATAAGGCGAAAATGTTTTAACTGTCTTCGTAATGAGCGGTTTGCGAAAGATGCAGGGTCTCTGACAACAGCCGCAATTTAGATATTGAAAGATATATTGGTTGTTCTTGTTCCATGTCGACAATATTTAACGCCGATATGGTGATAGGGTTTTCGTTGGTGTCAGGTATGTCATGTGCTTCAGAGTGCAGGAGACATCTAGAGAGACCAGCGGCGTCCCTACGTTTGCGGCCGGATTTGTACAAACCATGAAGTCGTTCTCTTGCTGCGTCAAAATTCATCGACAAAGGCGTCCCGTGTAATTTGTCAGCGATGACAGCCAGCAAAGAGCGTAATGTTCGGTCACAACGTAGAAATTTCGATCATAAAGGTATGGCCGGAACTTGGTAGCTGCCCAAACGATTGCCAAGCATTCTTATTCAGTTACGGTGTAATGTTTTTCTGGTTTTGCGAGAGCCCTGCTTGCACGTAGTAGCCAAATCCTGCCTTTGTTTCTGCAAGCCCAGCCCCAACTCCAAAGCCAATGGTATCAGTACGAAGTTTTGTTGAAGCAGTCGGATCAAAATGCCGAATTATTGGCAAGTGGTTCAATTATTTTTGAGCAGGCCGAAATAATCCTCGCACGGCGATGCCCAAGTAAAAGGATGTGAGGATTTCTTTAGAAGATCATGCAGGGGAGCCGCTGTGGGTGCGAATCCGCGTAAAAAACGCCGAAAATGCAAAGTACAAAAAAACTTTGAATTCTGTCCTGTGTGGTTGTCTTGGGCATATCAGAAACAACCTGAATTTTGCTGGGGTTGGGTTGAACGCCGTCTTTGGACACGAGATGGCCAAGCACTTTAATTTGCCGTGCTGAAAGTCGATTTTTTTTTTTTTTGCGCTGAGCTGAGGGCCGGTTACAACCTACTACCGAGGTTGTGACCGGCCTCCGAGCGTGGGCTCTCGTGAAGCGGCGTAAAGACGATGTGAAAGGGGGGCATTTATATCGTGTTTTTTTCGGTCACAGACGCCGCCGGCTCCACTTCATGAAATAGGTAATGCTTTTGCATATAAAACAAATTTATTTGTTCAATCTGATAAACCCGAGGAGCACAGTATGTACAGTGCGTGCATGATGCATGCGTTATGATTCGTTATTCATGCTTTTGCTTCCTCCGAGGGTGCGTGCAACACCGTGCGTTGTTCCTGCTCTTAGATTGCGAGCACTCCATTGAAGTAACTGAAGTAATCGCGAGTAGAAGTTGAATGCGGTTGACAATCTATCCTGGCTGCTGTGTTTAAGTAGGGAAGTCAGGCGCCCGCTTTGATATCTCTTAGTGCCTTAGGAACCGCGCTGTGACGTCGTGAGCCATGTACGCTTCCCCATTCGCGAGCCGGCTGCGTGCGCCGACGGTCACCTGTTACCTCAGGCTCCCGTAAGTCATACATGGTCCCCCTGCTTGCGCTCTCTTTTACTTCCTTCTTGTGGCGCCGAGCAACGCCGTGGGGCTGAGGAAACCACGGTGTGGTTTTTCAGTCCCACAGACCCGCCCGGTAAATCACGCTTTGTACAATTAATTACGCTTAATGTTATGTGCTTACGACTATTTATGACTAATATTTTGACTGCTTATGAATTGCCTGCTATGGGGTATGTATGCTTTATATGTCCTCTGCCTGCTGTAACGCTTTTTTGTTACGCTCAGATGTGACACTTTTTCGAATATTATGTCGTCCTTCATAATCCTTGTGTTCTGTGCCCGCCGAGCCGACCGGCTTGCCTTCAGCCTTTCCATTGACTGTTCGCATTTACGAGGCCGTAGGATCGCCTGCCGAAGTTCCGTTGCTGTATTTTTCCCAGTGGTCTGCTCCTGCCAAGGAACTGCTGAATTCCGTTGCAGCTGCAGGATTAAAATTACCTGCGGCGTGTAGCTTGGGCCTTTTTACTGCGGAAAACTCCTGGGTTTCGTAACCATATTTTGAGAAACCAAGAAATACGAAGGCAATTACGCTCGACAATGCGGTCGGTGAGAACTTTTTCTTGACTGTTCGTTTTTCAGACTGATAAAAATACAAAAAGTATGAGGTATGAAGATGCTGTCGATATACGCTGGAAGCTAGAGCCGGTTTGCTTCCGTTGTTTTTGTTTGGTCGGGGAAGATGTGGCAACAACGCACGTTTAACATGGCGCCGGTATTGTTTTGGCTTGACGGGACGCGATAAGCTCTGGGGGTTGCGAGCACATGTCGCGAAGACGTGACCTGAGAAGTGCCTCTGTGATGTTCCCGGAAGATGGAGAGTATCATTCGTAATCGTCGTGTGTGCTTTGTAAGCAAAGGGAGTCACAGGGTCCACGAGTGCACAACCACAAGCCAACGTTCACGACAGAGCTGCGTTGATTTCGGCGATCTCGTTCTTTTTGGTGCGACACCGCGATGCGACAAAAAACTGAAACGTTTGTTTTGTGTGGTGCGGGGCTTGGAAGTAGAAACCCACACTAATACGGAGCGCAAATTGGTTGATGTGGGGTTGACGGTCAACGGGCTCAGTCCCGTCGTCAGCTGATCCGGTCTAGCTGGTCCGATAGGACACAGCGAGCGGTTTTAAAAGGAACTCTTCCTTCGTTTCGTTTCAAAATGTGGAAGGTTCCCGACGCATACCGTGAGCAAAAAGCTGCGGGCCGTTTTCAACAAAATTACGTCGTTTTAATTGAGCAATGGACTCCGGATTGTTGTCCTATCTGCCGTTTTAATGCTTCGTGTTGTTAGACGGCGGTTGCACGCTCAAGTAGGTGATTCGGTCCTCCAAACGACCGGTTTTACAGAATTTCAGGGGAACTTAAGTGACCACCATTATTTTCCTGTAAATCTCGTGCGAGCTTGTAGCGCTCATCATGCGGTGTGAATAAATTTGCGCAAAATTTCCTACCTGCTCACAGATGCATGAACTGAGACCATTTGTTACGTAGTGAACATAGTGCTTTTTCTTTATTTTGGGAAGGGGCGTTGGTGCATTTAATATGGTACAACCACTTGAGAATTCAGAAATCGGGGAGAGCGACCAAGCTTTCCTGGCTTTGTCTCTTTCCTCTCTGGCACTGCCCCATGTTGCAGTTTCAGTAGGCATACCTACTAGCAGGTACAAACTGCTCTAACGCAGGTAAAAGACTGGGAAGTCAGGTCGGTGCGGACTCTGTGTTTCGCAAGATGACTGGGGAAGTTCTTTTGCAAGGTACGCGGAATATGCAACCGATTTTGTTATGCCCGTCGTTTGCGTCTCTCCAGCAAAACGAATAAGATGATCTACAAAGGCGTAATCGCAAACCAAGATTTACTATAACAGTACACATTCCATTCAAACAACTTTACGTAACAAAATTCGAAAGCCGAGAAAAAGAAAATTTGTCGTCTAAAGCAGAATTCGGACGTCCGAAGGCTTCTGTGAACAGCTGTTACGTAATAACCTGGCTCTGCCAGGTCTTTTACGTAACAGCTGTGTCTCAGTCGCGGACATTCGGGGCACCCGGTGTGAATCTCGGAGGCCTCCGGAGCGAAATGACGAGAACATACCTGGACTCGTTTGTCGCTACGCGAACGCCCGATTTGCTGCAGCTAAATAGCATTCAGCGTGTGATGTTTCGGGGCGACATGGCTGCGGGAAGACTCGCTGTCGCGACCACTCATCTCGCAGCACTTTACAGAGAAACGGACCTGCTTACCGGAGCTGACATCTAAAAAAAGTCGGCATTTGCACGCGCGAGCAAGGAAAAAAAACACGCTAAGAAAGCAAAGAGGAAGACGAAAAAACAAACCGCGCTATGAAAGCCAAAACCCCGCGTCGCTTCCTATCACAACTAACACTGGCGCATGCACTGGCAACAGCTGCTAAACTCACACTACTTCACTTCAGGAAGTCTCACTCAAGCACCTGGGTCAACACGAAACACTGATCACTTCATCGAAACGACTTGTCGAGGTAGGCGAGACAGGTGGGAGCAGAGACTACGGCGGCCATGAAAGAATGGCGAAGCTTTTGCTTGATTTGGTATGATCCAAACGGAAGTGCCCGTCTTGTAAACCTTTTGTAAAAAAACAATAACTCTCATTACGTGGGTTATTCTTTAAACGTAAAAATATGCCGCACAAAAGGAAATTACAACATATAACAAAGGTTTAACAACCAAGATCTAAGCTGTCAATCAAACTCGTAGCCAATGAAAAGTATAGCAGCCGATTGGGATTGACGTCACGAAATCCCAACTTTGTGGCACGCGATTTAAAACGGACGAAATAGCCGCAAACTAAAATCGGTATCACGCAATAAATATTGCTGTAAAAAAAACAAAAAAAAACTTTTTTTCGCGGAAAATTTTTTTTCTGACATGCTTATCCATATTAGGCTGTTTAAAAACTAACTTTTTTTCGCTGAAGTTACTCTTTAAGTTATAAGTAGACACACCGACGTATTCCCCGTACTGTAAGCGATGCCCCCGTGGAAAAGGTTATACCAACCCGACTCTTTCTGGACTACAAACGTTTTTTTTTTCCTTTTACCTCTCTTTCATCTTTCCTTTCTTTTTATCTCCTGCTCTCTTCTTTTTGTACAGTCTCGGTTTCCGTTCCCCTTTTCCTATTTTCAAGTGCTTGCGTGTTTTCAACAAAATTAAAAAAAAAAAAAAAATTAGTGTATTCTTTTGGAGGGGGGAAGGTTTGTTGAAATAATAAATTACGCTTTGCCGAGCGCTCACTCTCCGCCCAAATGTAGCACTGCCGGTCCGAACCAGATGTCAAATGTTCAGAACTAACGGTTTCCTTAAACGAGAGTTATTTAAGTTTTCTTCCGAAATTTCCAATGGGAAAAGAGCAGCCAGTGGAGCTGTCGAATGTTCAGCTACCGAAAGCAGGCGAAATTGGATCCCATTTTCCCATTACAATTTTGAAAATCACTGGATTTTGCTTTGGACCGCTAGCACTACATCTGGCTTGAGAATAAACGTTCGGCAGTGCATAAATGTGTTTGTTTGTTTGCCTTTCACATAAAAACGTTTTTATATTATTTTTTTTATGGGAAGAAGGCGGCACATGCTGTACCTTTTCTTTCTCGGTCGAGAGCATCGCTCTTCCAAGCCCGCGTTTGCGGCGATTGCTTTCTTCTTTCTTATCTCGCTTATTCCTGCTCTCCTGCTTCGCTCTATCTCATTTGCATTGTTCAGCAATTATAATCGCACCCCGAAAACAACAACGATAGTTTCGTAGCAAGAGAAACAGCGAGCGCGTCCAATCTCCCAAATCAAAGTTTCCAAAAACGATCCTCTCCCCCCCTCTCACTTTTTCACAGTCCTTTATTTTTTTAATTATTATTATTAATATTATTAATGCTGAGATTCAGGCTGGGTGAGTTTTCTTCGATTTTCCGAAGACAAGAAAGAAATGCGTACAATTTAAGAATTGCAATGGACCAGAAAAGAAATATGAAATCGAACAGTGCGGAACAACTCGAGAAGCCGAAGTGGAGTATAGGGTATTGAAACTACTTAAAATTAATGCCGAAAGCGATTCAGCGAAGGCTGTAAGTGGACCCGAGAAGACATCTCGTGTTGCAATATATCGGCAATTAGGTTTTTCTGTGTGCTTGAGTGTGCATGCATGTGTATTCGTGTGTATATGCTTTCGTGTTGGTGCGTGTGCGTGCGTGTGCACCTGTATGTTCGCGCGTCTTTGCATCTGTGTGTGTGGGTGCGGGCACACACATACACGCACACAGACGTGCTGATGTTTGTAAAAGCATACAAAAAGCGCTCGCGATTCATGTAGGCTTTCAAAAACCTTAGCACTGTCTGTTTATTCCAAACTTAAATTATTCATAAAAAAGAAAATCGAAGCCTGCTTGTTGCTCACTTTTAGTCACGAAATTTATTCTTGTATACGTGGCATATAACGTGGTAACCTCTGCTTATCGAGCGCAAAGGTTTTTATTATCTGGGTAATCATATACATAAATATTTGACCGTATAGCTACATATATCAAATCGATTTATCTTTCTTTTATTTATTACGGCTTTTTTAGGTCAATACAGATATTAAGATATATAACAAACAACAAAACGTTGTTGCATTATAATGAAGTTCTTTCCGAAGAGAACATAATGACGAAGAGGATTTTGGCTTTCAACTTCCGAAAGAGATTAGTTGTACTGCCCTCGCAGACAATCGACATCACTCGACGCATTTCCGGCAACTCAGACTTCTCCCAGTCGGTGAAGAATATATTCCGCTGGTTTTATGTTTTTCTGAGCCACCATCCTAACAGTGCTTTTTAAATTTCTGCGGCTGCAAGACTTAGCTAGGCTCTGACGACCAATGATGCTGTTGTTATTTTTTCCTTGTAGCCAAAACTGATTGAGTGACAGCTTTGTATTTAAACAAGACATGTTGCTGGTCTAGTTTATGCATGAAGCTATTTCTTCAGCAGTGTATGTATAAAGACCAAACTCGGCTAGAGTTACGCTTTACTGTCAATCAAGAACACGACTCTCTTAGTGAAGCGTATATTATGTATGAAGCAAACGAGCTTCGAATATGCTTGAAGCGTGTCTCCAGATAGTCTTCCACCATGTCTTCAGCACACGCAGTGTATTTTGTATAATGTACTATTGGCGCGACTTTGGCTTTGAGCGTGCTCTGCTTCCCAACGCAGGTGGCATCCCTGAGTCAAGGCCTGTTTTGGGCTCCGTTATTTGCTGTTCCCCCTTTCTTCTCGGTGTACCATTGCAAAAACAGTAAATTGGGAGGTACTAACACATTCGTCTTGCTCGTTTGTATCCCCAGAGGATCACTAATTGAACCTCGGTCTCTTTAAAGAGGTTGGTATGGGCGTCTTCAATACTCTCCAACAAACCTTTTCAAAACCGCAGGGCAGGTTCAAGTCGATGATAAATGGTGTTCATATCCTCTCAGATTCTTTCTTCTACTCTCGCTGTCCTATGCCTGAATAATGTTCGGCATAACCTGACTTTCCATCCCCTTTGTCCTCCTGTGTGCGTCAGCGCGACCTGCACATCCTGACCGTGGGCACGTGCACGTACACGTCGGACCAGCGGTTCCACTCGATCCACCTGGAGAGCTCCGAGGACTGGACCCTGGAGGTGCGCTACACCCAGAAGTGGGACGGCGACGTCTACAAGTGCCAGGTCTCCACCGAGCCCAAGATGAGCCTCAACATCTCGCTCGCCGTCGTCGGTGAGTCCCTGCCCCCGTGGGTTCCCCATGACCTCGGTCTTCGGCCAGGCAAAGCAGTATGGCTACCATGTTCGTCCGCCCCTTACGCAGCTGGTAGAGTGACGTCACTGCGACGAGTTCTTTGTGCAAGGACGGTGGTCAGACATGGCAGACCCAAGGGCTAGCTGCCTTTATCTTGACCCGCTGTACCCTCCAATCAGAGCGAGCAAAATCGCAGTCTTCTCCTCGAGCACAGGGAACACTGGCGTCAGTTTTGGGCGTTCGGGCGCCGAACATCGGCGTTGTGACTAGTCTTTCGGTACTAGAACTTGTTTTTTACCTTTTTTTTACACCTTTCGGAAATCCACCGGTTTTTTTATTAATAAGAACTAGGCGTTCTAAAATGGAGAGAGGAAGTACATCGAAGGGTACGTGGTTTTCGTCGAAAAAGAATCACCAGACAAGAAATCCAAGGCCGATGTCCTATGTTTTCCAGCCCTCCGCGGGAGCAAACAGCAAGGGCGCAGATTTGTCGCACTCCTGCTTCCATGAGCGAAAGGACGCGTGTTGGAACAACATGCTCGCCGCATACCGCCTTGATGATGGGATCGTGTACCTTTCTTTATTCTCATCAGAAATTAATCCCAGCGCGTAGCCGCAAGCACATTCGAGGCGCGCTCGCGGCGTCGCAATGAACGCATTGCCAGCATCCCGTCGACGCACGAGAAGCGTGTCTACCGAATTTGCCCCGTACTGTCGTCGAGCTCCGTCGTGTTCGCCACCTGAAGTAGCTCTCAAATTCACCGAAGAGGACATAATGTAAAAACTTTGGCTTCTAAGCTGTGACTGCACAAAAGGGCAGCAATATATCTATAGTAAAAATAGAAAGAATAAAATTGTACGGAAAATTGCTAGGCAATTGAGTTGTATACCTAAATGTTCTTGCATCAGGTGACATCAGGTCACGTGACGTCAATTTTCCCGCTAAATTTAGTGGGAAACTCAATTTGTTTATTGGTAACAGTGTTGCGGAATGGGCACCCCTATTCCATTTCAATTCCATTCCGGGGAATTAGGATTTTCGATAATTCAATTCCTTTCAACTCCTAGGAATGGGGACACTGGGCCCATTCCCACTCCTGGAACGGCTGAACCGTTCCATTCCATTCCTCCAATTCCTAAACGTAAAAATTGGCACTTGACAGCTACATTGTGTTGCTGGCATAAGCAGCACAAAGCTGACATTAACAAACGCATAGAAAACTGCGAAAAAAAAAAAAAGCTATATGCCTCAAGAAGGCACCGATTTTACTGTACCACACGCTGGTGCTACAAAGTGTTTGTTTACATTGCACTGCAAACATCGAGAAAGACCCCTGGATATGTCGATGCATGTTTAAGACAGCGGTCTCGCGACCACGTGGTTCGCAACGAATATTTAAATCCACTCATTTCTTTTTGCAAACTTTTTTTTGCATTTGATTTTTAGGACATTGGCAGCCAGCGTGTTTGTTTGATAAGACCATAAAAATATCCAGTTTGTGCGTGGCGCAGAAATAAGCTATATTACTGTGGTCTTTAAGTACAGCAACACGGCTAGTACGCTGCTGGAAGCGAATCCATGCACTGCGGCAAAAACACATCCTCAGACAAAGTGCGACCTCTACGGCGCAGAACGAGGGACCGTATAGACCATGTGACGAAACCTGTTTTAAAACGCATAAGTTCACACTTGCTTTACGAATCGCCATATTTCTTATTATATTCAATTCAATTCTTTATGTGTTTTCCAGGCGAACAATAGAACGTCTGCTGGGCTCAAATATATGTTTGTTCATTGTGGTTTGTTCATTATACGGACCTTATCGGTTATTACCTGTCATTTGTTAATATCTTTAATTATTTCGACATGAACCAATGCAAAGCAATTACTGTCATGAAACGTTACAAAGTGCGCGGAAGCCAAAACCTCAGTAGCTGCTAGCACCCAGCTCTCCTTCTCAGTGGCCCTCACAACGGTCGCGCCTCGTCTGGCCGGGGACTGTCTTTCTGCGGGTCAAGTCAGTTCGGTCACGCAACGAGAGCGGTGATGGTAGTCTACCTCACCTTACGATGGACCGCAACAGACAGCATGAGAGCCATCGAAACCAATACAGTGCCTTCTAAGTGTCGCGTGACCCTAGAAAGCAGCAACGCGCCGTGCGTGTAGCCCCGCTCACGGTGCTGGATCGCCTGGAGTGACTCGTACTGTCCGCAACTGTCCATCAGAAGGTGAAACAAAGTATGCAGAGATTAAAGTCAAAGGAAATGAGCGGGAATCCGCTAGCTTGCTCGTAACCCTAACCATAGCCTTCTCTGTCCTGACATATGAGTATAGAGGAGGCTATGCCCCAAACCCAGTTGAATGTAAAAGATATAACACAGAACAGAAGCACCGGAACAAAGACCGAATAAAAGGCAGACTTACACGCAGACATTCACTATAAAAAACGAGCGTCGGAGCAAAGCGCAAGAGGAGAAGAGAGAAGTGAATCTCGCTTTGTTTTAATGCCGAAGCAAACCCACAGTTCACACGTTCGCACTTCAAAGGAGTGCGCGTGAGTGACGTGGAGGGCAGCAGGGTTGGCCGCCGGCTAAACAACGCTCCTCGAACTATAAAAAAAACAATAACTGATCATCTTTCGGCGGCGCGAGAGTCAACGAGTTATCAGAGCTCTGCGAGTTATGAGTCGCCCCCGCTACCAGATCTCAGTCTGCGCACGTGCATTCTCCATGCCATCGCCAAAAAAAAAAGCACGACAAGAAGGAAGATGAGGAGCCGTGCAAGGCGGTTTCTTTCTTTGCCGCTCCCTACGTTTTTTTCTTGGTGCTTGGTTTCTTGTTTCGCTCTCGTGTAATGCCAGTGAAGCCAGTCGCCTGCGCGTTCATAAAAGGCGCCACCGCCACCCCCCCCCCCCCGCCCCTCCCCCCTCTGCTCTTTGCTTTGACGCTTGTTTTTTTGTATTGCCCTTTTGCGTATAAATTTCTTAGGGCTCCACGCGGGCAAGCAGTTTCCCGCTCATTTTATTCTGAGCAACTGACTCGGTGACTGGCTCGATTTAGCTGACCGTAAGCACGCACACACAAAAAGAAACAAAAAAAGAACGGCGCCCATTCTATTTCCATTCCATTCTGGGCAAAAGGCATCTAATTACATTCCCATTCCATTCCCCTCAACGTTGCCGCCATTCCATTCTCATTTCATTCCGGGGTCGCGAAAATGCGGAATGATTCCGGAATCATTCCAACTCCGGAGTGGCAACTCCGCAACACTGATTGGTAACGTGACATGAAGTCACGTGACATCATTTTCCCCGGTAAAAGTAGCGGGGAAACTGAATAGGTGTTTAGGTCACGTGATGTCGATTCTCCCGTCAAATCTAGACGAGAAACTGAATCGCTGTTCAGGTCACGTGACATGAAGTCAGTGTGATGTCATTTTTCGCAACGTGAAAACTGAATTGGTGTTGAGGTCACATGACGTCAATTTTCCCGCTACATCGAGGCTTCACGAAATGTGGTTTCAGGAAATCCGGAGAAGCTAGCCTAAGAACACGTCTTGTTAAAAACAAGGAGGACATTTATAAACGCACATTCTTTTTTATCGATATCACATCTATCACCCAATAAATTAGAACCAGGGGTTCTGACAATCCGACTAATATTTCGCAATACCGTTCGTTACGGAAAACGTTCTTTTATGGAGAGTTCATGAGCTTAAGGGTTCAAATTGTTACCAACAAGTGGACGGAGCTTCTGCAAAGCATTGGTTGCTGCTTGTCACTATCCTCCGTTTCAAACGCAAAGTGCAGCGCTGTCAAAACTATGCTGCATACATCTATAATTCCCGGACAAACACCTTCACTTTTAGATGACACTTTACGGTCTAAAAACGGAGGGGATATATTTTAAAAATTTGCGCTCAAAACGTTTTAAGCTGAACATGAATACAAAAAAAAATTAACTTTCAACTAAATACAGCTCAGTGCAGCACCTTAGTAAAGCCCGATATAGACATTGTTCAGCAACCAATTAATCACGCACCGAGATTTAAATTTTAATTTTTATGCAGTAATACAGAGTGTGAAGATGAGTAAAAATCAAGCCCCCCCCCCCCCCCCCTTCTTTCGTTTAAAGAAGACGTAGCCACAATCTTTCCAACAAGCATCAAAACTCTACCCGCGTGAATGTGCAAAAAAAACAGGATGTCCTTTGCCGTGACCACCAATCTGCTGCAACGAACTTCCGCAGCACGTTTATAATATATTTAACGTCTCCCAACGTTCAACATAAATTTATCACCGCCATCAAAGTGCCAGTTTGACGTAGACTTCCTTCGCGCGAGTACTTCCCATTGCGGTGTTCTCGAACAATCGAAGCCGAAATCGTTCAACAAAACGTTTTCATGTCGGAAGGGCAACCGTGTCACGAACCCAATCCCGAGATAGGAGAAGCGAGGTGCCGCCCACACTTCGACACCGACCTTCTATCCGCTTCTCCGCCGTTATACAGAGCGCAATAGTAAAAAAAAAAAAAAAAAAAAGCAGAGGACTCGTTAAGACTGATTTAGGGCGTGTCGCATCAGCGCGCCCCCCAGCAATGTAAAAACAGACAAGTTTGAAGCTTAAAGACACCAAAACGTTACACAGGGAAGAGATTTATGCACGCACCTTACCTTTCTCCCCTGGCGACGTTTTTTGTTTTCCTACTGGAGTATTATACTTTTTTTTTCCGTTGTATGCTGCCCTCCCATCGCTCTCTTTCTCAGAGCTCATTGCGGGTGCTAGAACGGCGGAACTTTGGGCAGTGTCAAATTTATGGCGTCCATAGTTGAGAAAGCAAACCGTTTTGTCGATAACGCCGGATCTTTCATGCAGTTCTAATGACGCATCCCCCCTCCCCCTTCTTTTCGTTTGTTGCTTTTCTTTTCTTTTTTTTTGCGCAAAAGCGGATTGGATGTAAGCCGTGCCGCATACATTTTCTTGCCTTCATTTCGTTTACCTTTTCGCCCGAAAGAAGAAAAAAAGGGGCTCATATAAGGCCAGCTCCAGTCTTTTCTTCAATGTGGCAGGTATTTAAGCAGTCATTAAAGCTCGGCCTTATCTGCTCTGGCTTGGAAGATTAGTGGCGCTCGCGTCGATACTCTCCTTTCGACCTGTTTAGCGTACGGCAGAATTTCTCACACGCGCTTCATCCGAATCTGTTATCTCTGCCGCCATCGACCTTGTTTGGATAGCGACGTTCAACATTACCGTCCCAGCATCACACACTGTCTAGATTTCCGCTGCATAAAGAAACCTCTCTGAGCCGTTGCCCTTGCTCTAGTTGACTATAGTCACTGGCAGAATTAGAACGGCAGGGCGCCTCTTTCGACTGTCCAGCCTCAAGCACACGATCGCTGCTTTCCGCCGTGCCCTGGCTGCACGTGCACGTTCGAGGCTTACAGGACGCCGAAGACCGTTCGAAGGTACAGTCACGCAGAAATTAAATATCTCAAAGCGAGCGGGCGTTCTGCTCCTTTCAATCAGATCACGCTGAGTAGACGCGGATGGTAGCAGCAGTTTTTTGCGTCAAAGGGCTCTCCCCTATCTGCTTCATATGAACGAGTCCTTACCTCAGCACTAGTACGAAGGAAAAGCGCCATGATAGCGCTCCTCAGAAGACAAACGCTCGCTCGCGTGTAGCTATTAAATTTCTTTGTTTCTGTACGCGAAACTCGAGCTGAATGACTGAATGACCTCCCTGCCGTTCTCGTTCGGAGAATCACTATCGAAGTACGCATTTTTAAACCCATTCTTTTAGATGTTCCGATTCATACAACACCACCAGACAAACCAAAAGCCTTTGAACAGCCTCGTGCACCTCTACGTAGCATCATCACAATGGGATGATGTCAACTCAGTAATTTCCTGGCGCCTAGAGTCTTTCGATGCATTCATTAGACAAGAGACCGTGCCAAATGCTGAGGAAGCACTGGTGTCGAATCTGCGCTTGACATCACTCTGGTGACGTCAAGCTTCTAGTGCATAAGCTTTGAGTATTCTAGGGTGTGTTAATTCAGGCAGGTGGCTGCTGTGCATTATCCTCGTGCTCGGGGATAAACAGCGCACCTCTTGTGAGATCTTGAAGATCTTACAGATTTTAAAACTTTAAACGACACAAACGCGAAGCTATCAGAATTGGTTCAGCAGTTTACTTGTGACCGCACAAACCGTCCACCGCACCCAGCTGCCTAAAATTAAGTTTTTTTTTTTTTTTTTCTTTTTTTTAAGTTGAGCGTGTTAATAAGCATTTGAAAGAAAGAGGGAAATCACAGTTCTGACGAATACGTTTCTAGCAAAACAGATTTCACTTTGTGGAGATGTAATGACCTAAAAGCGTGCAGGTTTTGCGTAGTTCGAATGGCTGTATGCGCCCCAGCATCGAGATTTTCCCATTTTATTTCGGAGGAATAGCAGCTGCCATCCATTCTCGTGGACATCTCGAGCGCCAGCCGAGACAGACGTCTTGACTGTCTCGGCAAAACCGGTGTCTCGGTACACTCCGACGGCAATACCCTTCTTCGGCCTGGACAGTATTAAGCACATGCGTTCTGTTGAACACGTGACGCCCCTCCCCCCCCTTCTCTGATTTACATTAGGCAGCGCTATGTAAGCACGCTGTGTAATGCAAATCAGCGGAATGAAATCTCTTATCCTTCGTAAAGTATGTGCTCCTGCAGTTGGATCTGGTTGCTAATTGGTTCTTTCCCCTTGCAATCTTACCAGTGGCCAAGGCGCGTATTCCGGAGGGCTCCAGTCTGTACATCCAGAGTGGCAACACCATGAACCTGACGTGCGTGGTGACGGACACCCGGGCGCCCCCGGTCTACGTGTTCTGGTACCACGACGACAGGATGATCAACTACTACTCGGCGAGAAGGGCTGGCATCCGCGTTACCACGGAGAAGGGGACCTCGACCACCGTGTCCAGGCTCCAGTTGCCGGACGCCGCCACGGGCGACTCGGGAAACTACTCGTGCATCCCGTCGTATGCGGACCCGGCAAACATCACCGTGCACGTGCTCAACGGTACAGTATACGGGGCACGTGACTGGAGCGAGGGAGTAATACCCCTGTTACACGAGCGGCCTCAACCGCAATTAACTCAGCTTTAACTGTTGTTCCAGGGCACCACAGTTACCGCACTATACTCGCAGACATCTATTTCGGAAGAAGTGAAGAGCGTATGTGCACTGCTCTGATGGGTGCTGAAGTTGCTCAAGCGCACGTTCACTTATTGCTTTCTCATTCCTCCATCTTGGAACTCATTCCAAGATGGAGAAGGAACAATTAACACAAGATTTGCTTCCTGTTTTTTTTGTCTTTTTTTTTAGGAACATGTACGACATTGGTTGTAACTGGATTAGCACCTCAATAACGACCGAGGCGTTGATTTATCCTGGTATTCGTCAACCGGTTGTTGCTTTTGTGATTGTTGTTATTTGGGGATGTTCGATTTTCAGTCTGCCTTGACATAATGCGATGACTGGGACCTCCCAGGACCAGGCGTTCTTCGGCCGTCGGCGCCTTACGGCGCTTTATTGTTGCGACGTACCTTACGTCACACACAAAGTACAGCCAACCAGTGGCGTCACGAGGGTCAGCGGCACCCGGGGCGGTAGCCCGCCACGACCCCCCCCCCCCCCCCCCCCGCTCTCGCGTGGCCGCCGCGACTCTTCCCTCCGCTCTCGCGTGGCGCGTGGCCCGCCGCAACACCCCCCCCCCCCCCCGCTTTCCTGGCCCGCCGCGACACCCCCCTGAGCGCTGCACCCGGGGCGGTCCGCCCCCCCCCCCGCCCCCCCTTGTGACGCCACTGCAGCCAACACATACTCTCGTTTCGGATGAGCTACAGTCCCTGAGAACTTAAGAAACAGACGGTGTTGTTTATTATGTTCAGACATCTTTCTTTGTGATTCGTGCTTTGGTGTTAATATTTGCTAATGCCCAAAATAGTATTAGTGGGAAAGCGATATTAAGATTCTCAAATCTCGCCCACACCCTATGTTTCTAAAGTTGTCAGTTTCTGTACGGGTTTCGTGATGCTAACCCTCATTTTCTTTTATAGGGTCATTAAAACTAAAACTTTTTAAAAGCATTTCGAGTTACAACGGCAATTCCCGTCTGTTCATGCCGCACTTCTTGACGCCTTTTTATTTAAGTAAAGTCATTTTGGGTGAGTGATAGAAATGACTTTCATCACAAGTGTCGGTTTATTGTCAGCACACATATGGTGTGGTATACCGTTTCAATATTTGCTGTAAAGTAGCATTGCCATGAGCGGTTTTACTGAAATATGTCTATCATGGTCGTTTCATTTATTCACTTCAAAGGTTTCTTTTTATGTGTGTGACTGGTATTAAGTGATTTATATATGATTGAAATACATTTTCGACATTTTTTTGTGAATGCTAAACCGCCCTATTTAAAACAGGTTTGTTTCGTCAAATAACTTTCTTTTCTTCACATTTATGACCGCGCAAAGACAAAAGTCTTAGAAACATAGCCACATAATGACAAAATATGATTAGCATTATTGTATAGTAATCACCACCATCAGCTTGTATGCTCCGTTAAATTTTCTACTTAAAAACGGTAATTTCATAACAAAAATGTTAGTGATGGAACAAGGTAGAAGTCACTCTGCCCTTTGATTGCTTAGTGCAATTAAAAATAAAACTACTTCAGAGTTTTTTTAAGTGCAATTATGGTTATTTTTAGAAACGTTTGCTGCTATCAGTGCACACGGCTACAGTACTTTTTTCAGCCCTGTGTGTATGTTTTCGTGTCTGTAATTTAGTGAGTGCCTGCTTTTTGAGACGTTTATGCACTGTAGAGTACTATGATGGAAAACAAACTTGCCCAAGCTGCGGTGTTAACAATACTGTACTTAATTTCTGTTGAATTGAGATATTAAAAGAAAAAGAAATCCTTATTCATAAATGAGTGCTCCGAAAAAATAAAATTTAAAGTGGGTGAGCGGAGCGCGATTGCCAATAAGTATAAACCCAATACACAAATATTTTTTTTTAATTAACGTATTTCTCGTAATAATACGAAAACAAAAGCCAAAAGCGATTAGGGGATTCGGTTGTGGAGACTGCATGTCCAAATCAAAAGCAATTGTAATATATTTATTGTGAGACAGAGACAGGTCGGTCAGATGATGGTTTTTTATCAGCGTCTGATGTCTATCGAACGTTTCAAAAAAGGTGCCACCAGTCAGCTGACGATGCCGATCGGCCCACCCACAGCCAAAAGTGACGACGACGATGTCCGTGGGCAGTGCTACGCATAAGCGCTCTCACAATATATATATATATATATATATATATATATATATATATATATATACGCCGGCCATCTCCACCGAGAAGTTGTGGCCTGCCGACGGCACCTGCCCACCGGTGTATAACATGCGTATTAAATGGAAGTTTTATTTCATAGTCAAGTGACCACGTGAATATTTCGCTGGGAACAATGATTAAAACAATTGTGTATGTTTGTTGTACGGCTGCACATTGTTACTTATGAGGTGTTCACGTTTCAGAGAATAGAAACCCAAGTACCGAAATGTATATGCACAGGTAGCACGCCAAAGAAACATCTAGCTTGATTGATACACAAGCTCGGCAATCCTAGGGGTATAGAACACGGACCTAGTGCGTTTTTGCTCCAAGGCGTTAGTTAGGGCTAGAGTACAAACTGGGGCAAAGACGCCTTGTATAATCCTAAAAACCCGCAGTGAAGCCTAAATCTGGAATTTGTGTGGCGATTCAGGCTTCGAAGTTGCCACGTAAAAACCGATCAACGAGAATTGAAGCCCAACTCTGGCACATGTTCGGCGATTTGGGCCCACTGATACCAGATGATAGCCAAACTACCAGCAGATGATGCCTAACTTTAGCACGTGTTTGGGGAGTTAGGGCGGAGAAAGCTAGACTGTCCAGAAAAGGTAAAATTGGGCTCTGCCTTGGCTCCCTCTGGTTTTCGTTTTAATTCTTATATTTTCAGACAAAAAACAAACTTTGGTCCTAAGAACTGCGCTACCCGGGTACATATATGATGGGATTCTCGTATATTGTGACTCAAGGAAGGAAGCGGACGAATAAACGGCGGTCCTTGTCACCAAGAGCATCAGGGTAAGTTTCGCTCGCGTCCTCGGGTAAAGAGAAATCGCCGTCTTTTGCGCAGTCCTCACCATGCGAAGGAGATCATTTGTCCGCGGGCTCTTGGGCTAGTATTAACACAGAATGCGCTCGCGTCGTTGGTGCACACACCGCGAACACGCTGCCGCGATAGTGAAGACATGATTGAAATACCTACCGTATTTTCCGGACTACAGTCCGCACCCGGTGCATAGTCCGCACCTAGTCCCTCGTCCGAACGTACGAATTATCATGCACAGCACACCACGACAAATGCCTGCTGCAGTAGCCCAGAAACTAGATTGTATCGTACGTAAATCAACAATAATTTACTCCGTTATTCATAAAATTCTGTACATTTTGTCACAGTGAACAATCTAGAAAACAAACAAACAAATCCTTGTATACTCCACACCCCTAGATTGTCCGCATCGGGTTCAATTTCTACTTTTAAACATGTATAAGCCGGAAAATACGGTACGTTACTCTTCCAAACGTCATTGTGAGCACCGCTGGGAGCCCTCTTTATGGGCGCAGCTTTTTAGATCGGGCGAAAGACCTACAAAAACTAGATTAGTATCACACAAACCATTAGATTATGTCGGTGTGCAAATCCTTTAAATTGGTCTGGCCTCTAAGTAACTGCCGTCAATACCGCAATTTGAACGTAATCTTTAAAACCAATAATTAAAAAGTTAATTAAGATAATTTAGTTCATGAGCGAAATTGTATAACCAACAGGACAGGACCATCATGCAAGGAAAAAACACGTCTCAGACCGTGTGTGCAATATTTTGTGTAATGTATGAGCAGTGTGCAGCGGCTTAATTATATTTAGATTGTGGGAAAAGCCTCAATCTGTGCCGGTATCAATAAAACTCGTCCTGTTGACGGATTAATCGGCATACTTCAGCCTGTGTGAGACGATTTAGCGTGTCGTCGGCAGTATTTCATCGAATCACGTCTCTCTGATGTTATTCACGATTGACAAGGGGAAGTTTCAGAGTTGTAGCATAATTCGGATTAAACTCACATTATTTCTCTGCGGGTATAACAGACATACACCTAGGGTCAAAATAAAGCCCAATGACGCCCCTCATTTATTTAGCCGATATTGTATCTACCCTAAGCAAACTTTCACCTCGTTTTGACCAGAAGAGCGGAGAGCCCCTCGGTGGATCAAAATCCCAGAACCATTTCCCAATACCTCAACTGAGCCCTAAAGACACTTTCAAAAGTCTTTATTAGAACGTTGTTTGTCATATCCTAGACCAGTGGTTCTCAAATGGGGGTCCGCGGACCCTTTGGGGTCCGCGAAGGCATTTTAGGGGTCCGCGAAGCCCATGCCTAATCAGTCAAACCCGGCAATAAAAGTTGTATTTTTTCTGAGAAGAAATGTTTCAATTATATGGTGAGTTTTCTCGCGTGTATGTCCATGAGAGAAGTCTTTTTCACACTAGCCCTTAGTTATATCAATTTATTAGATCATTATCATAATTGGCCTATATTTTTTCTTCCCCTCATCACGAACGGGGTCCTCCATCATCTCCGCCGACCCACAAGGGGTCCGCGAGACCTCAATGCTTGAGAACCACTGTCCTAGACCAAGGGGAATCAATATAATGAATGGGACACTGTTTTCTGAAATGCCCTTGAATGTAACTTTCTTTCCCAAATCAAAGCGCACAGAATGTGGCGCCGACTGCCGGGACCATAGCCTCGACAGAAACTGTGAAGGAGCAAAAAAGAGAACGCTAATGAGGAATACCTATTAGGCTTTGAACCATGGCTGGGCTTATATCAATACCATTTTAAATCATCCCATGTCACCAAATAAATGTCTTGCGTCACAAGTCGAATTTTTTCAGGGTGGACATAAACTCTTTCTGCCTGAGCCAATGCAATCCCATTTGCAATTTTTACTCTCTTCGGCCTGAGTTCTACCCACATTAGGATGTCGTCGATGTACTACACAATCAAGCCGGGCAAACCCTCAAGCACCTGAGACACTGTCTTTTCAAACACTTCCGGTGCAGAAGCCATACCAAACGGTAACCGGAGATACTGATACCTTACGAATCGCGGGAAAATGGTACATATCCTCGCGGTCTCACCACTAAAGAGTACTCGGTGAGACCCGCAATGTGCATCAATGGTTGAAAACCACTGAGCCTTCGCTAGCTCTACCTTCACGCCTTCTTGTTTCGGAAGCTGGCAATACCCTAGCTTCATTCACTCATTTATGATGAGGGGATGCATGCCCAGAGTAGTCCGTCTTTTCTCAGCGCGCAATAACCAAAGGACTTACCCCGTCCGTTGGACCGTCCACTTTCTGGGTGATCGTGGCAGCGGTAAAGCGTTGCAGTTTTTTTACCAGTGGCTGCCGTAGCATTTAAGAAACTCGTCGGGCCGCTTCCATCGCTGGATCGGTTCCGTCTCTCAGCACCGTCTGGTACGCCTGCTCCACACAACCAAAGCCCCGGAACACACTGCGAGAATCGGATATCAGTGGACTCAAGTTGTCACAGGAAATCGCAGAAACGCAGTTCACGAGGCCAACAGTTCACTGTAGCTCAAAGACCTAGGATGAGAGCACAATACTTCACAATAAAAAATTCCATAAGCTTTTTTGTATATATACTTTGCAGATAACTTCGAATTAGGCCTTTTCCGAGCGTACACAATTACACCACCGGTGTAACTAGGCAAAATTGCCCTGCATCCGTGTTGCCACAACGATAGCGGAAACAAGTTTTCTTGTCTTCCGACATCAATCTTCGAAACGACGTCCTTATCAGCAACCTTCACCGGTAACAGTCGCACCACTTGATTTGAAACTAAACACTGCGCACTTCGAGAATTAGCTCATAGTAACTCCCGTAGTCCGTGTCGTGTTCATTGGTTTAGTCGCTTATCGCGTTTACTCTAAGCTTTGGACTGCACGCCGAAGAATGACCTGGAAGTCGGCATCTTTGGCATTATTTTTTCTTCCGTCAAAGAACAACTCGGTTGTTTTTTTCTTTGTTTTTCAATGACATTGCCCTTTTGACAGCGGTCTCTCTTCGGTGGTGTCCGGACTGACGCCTTTTAGTTGTTTGGTTGAAACTGCAAACAAGTTCTTCGGTCTTGCTCCAACGTTTTGTTATTTTTCGCTGTTAAGAGGGCGCGGTACCTCTATTTATTCATCCTTAAGCGCTTTCTTAGCTTTTTCCTGAATCTTTTGAACAATGTAGTCCGGGTCTCTAATGGGCATGCTGCGTGTTTGACGAGGATCCACTAATTCTGGAAGCAGACAGCAATGATAAAACTTCTGGAGGCGAGGAAGCATCTCCGTTTCCCAGAACAGGTCGTCTCGAGTAATGATGTCCTTCTCCATAGTCGTGGAGCTTCCATGCCAGTTTCTGAAGCACCTGTGTGCTGCAGTTGTTTCTCAAGGTTTCGTCCTTGCACACATTATGCAGAACTTGTTCCTGACACCAAGGAAGAGGACCCTCTGGGTGTGATGACCAACAATAGCTGCCTGTAAAAGAAACAAACTGTAATGAGTAAATGCTAATTTAAATATAATTTCTGATACTCCTAATGTTGCAGACAAATCCGAGCACTCATAAAACTGACTCGGTAAAAAAAGAAAGTAACGAAATCTTGTGACTATCCTGTATTCACCCAGGCTGAGACGTGGTCATATTTTCGTACTATACCGACGTTACAGAAGCCGCGATTTTCATCTCCCGAACAGTTCGTGATTACCAGCCACAAAATAAGCTACAACGATTTTTTTTTTCTAGGATGACAGAATTTATTTTGGTAATACTAGATAATATTCAAAAGGAGGAAGGCCGCACGCAAACGAAGTAAAGGTGGGCGAAAGCTTGAGATCGCAAAGGCGACAGTTGCCCGGGGGCGGATCCAAGGGGGGGGGGGGGGCGACGGGGGTGGTCGCCCCCCGAAATAAAACCGACTATCGGCCTGCCAGGAGGTAGAAGACTCGGTACTCAAGGACGAAGGTTCAAAATAAGGTAGGTCTCATCCTAAAGGCACACTTGTACTCTGAACTTGGAGAACAACTCCGTCGCTTCAACGTGATTGAAGTCCGCGGTGGCGGTTTCAAAGCACGGCTTTGAGCCAGGAAGCCGACGCAGCGGCGCACATTTAGGGGCAGTCGGCGAAGTGTGGTTCTGCGGCGGCTAAAACAAAAGGCGCAACCGGAGTCCTGCTTATGCTCCTTTAGATTTTCCAGCCGCCGCCGCCCCCCCCCCCCCCCAAATGAAGTTCTGGATCCGCCCCACACTTGCGTCCCCCCACAAATAGGCCGAAATACTACGGGGTCATTTCACAGCTTTTCCTAACAAAGTGTTGTTCTTTTGTTTTGCAGCCGAAGTAACTTATCTTTTTCCTCCCCTCCCCCCTCTGATGGGTCCCACGGTGGCCATCTTAAACAAGCCATTAGTTCAACCACTAGTGGCGGCACTTATCCGTGGGGCCTAAGGCCCCCGTATAAAAAAGGTGGCGACTTCTCCTCCCTCCTCTCCCTCTTTTCTCTCTCTCGCCCTCGCGCGTCGACGGTGGCGCCGCATGGATTGCTCCCAGCTAGCAGACGCTCTCGCTTGGATACAATGCGGCGGAAGGTTGTTTTCGTTAGTTTTCGTGTTTCGCGATTGCATTTCTGTCGCGAGTTCTACAGTTTAACGCGTAATTGACTACAGAGACTTCCGAGATATCAGCAGGACGACGTGATGGCTTGGAAAACGTGAACTAGGGCGAAAATGGGCCCGCGATGCGAGCACGGTCTACGCTACTATGCTACCGGAGTGAGGCTCTGTTTCGCTCTTGCGCAAGCAAAGCCGCCTACTAGTGCAGCAGGGAACTCTTGTATGTTGCACAGCGACTTTGGTACGATTGAAGGCACTGTTTTTGTATTACCGCACGCGTGCCCCAGACGCAAAGGGAAATCACACGCTCGTTTTTTCGTCGCTTCGTAAGGGAGTATAGACGTGACACGTAAGCACGAAGCGATTGCTGTTTTTTTTTTCTTTCACTACTGACGCACTCTCCTCAAAGCGACTGTACTTCGTCTCACCTTAACATAGACCAACCAAAGAGGCCACAGACGTGAGCGGGCAGCTTTGACTCGGGCTTCCGCTGCACGAGCGTTCACGCAGCCGACGCGCGATCGAACGTAAGGAGCCTTCACTTGTAAAGTTCTTAAGCGGAGATTTCTGTGGTCTAGATAATAAAAAAAATTTCCTACCCGTCCTTGGCGTGCGCAACGTGTCTTAACTGTTGCGGAAAAACGATCTGCTAACATTTTATCCCTATTGCTGCAAAGGCGCGGCTGGGAGCATTCACCCTCTACGTGGCATAACGAAATCGGAATATTCTGCGTAAAAGAATCTCAGCAGAACGAGCGAAAACCCAAACTATCCGCTAACACCTAAAACTTTTCAAAGCTTTATAGTTTTGAAAATTCCTTGTGATGCCTTGTGTGTACTTTGTTTTTACCGGACATTGTCAGCTTACTCGGCTCATTCCAAAGACTTTGTAAGCTTACTTGGCTTATTAGAGGCAGGACATTATCTCTTCACAGCAGTGCACCCCTTATAGACTGTCGTTTCCCCAACTAAAATAATCTCGTTTTATTCATCAAGCGATTACATGGAACAATCTTGGCTCTTGAAAGCATTTCTTTATTACTGCAAATAACCGCCACATAGGCCTTCAAGTTCCGCTGCCAGTGACTGTAAAAGAGACTAAACAAAAAAAAAGATTAAACCTGAAATGAAGTCACAGGTAATGCATATTACTGTTTTACAACACACCAAATCACAATGACTACAAAGACAGGCTATTAAGGTTACTTTTCACAGAGTTGCTTCGCTGTGCTCAGACCGCTTGTGAGTGTCTGAGTCACAATTCGAAGAGGATAATACTAATCCTGTTACAATCTAATTCGTGCTGTCTCAAGTGATCGCAATGTAGCACAGCGAATCGCAACTCTATGAAGCAGCCATTAACTTGTCTATGTAAACCTTTAGAAGCTCCACCTGCAGGCCAGCACTAGATTTGCTTTTGATAACAAAGAGCTTGCACAGCGAAACGATGGCAGACGGCAACAGGTGTGTGCTAAACACGGAGCTTCTGCTTCTACTGCACTCACTGGCGAGGTACATGAAAACGTCAAGGCACGTATACTAGAAGCTGAATCTCAACCATCACACAGTGAATGACTAGCTTGGACAAAAGTCAACGGCGATACATAAAAATATTAAGGCACGGACACTAGAAGTTGAATCCGAGCTATGATAAAGTGATGACTAGCTTACACAAAAGTGAACAGCTCTAAAAGTTGAATCTCAACTATCAGAAGGTAAACGACTAGCTTGCACGAAAGTCAATCGACATATCCAAAAGATTCCAAGACTAAAGGCTGAAGCTCGTATCACAAAGTGAATGACTATCTTGCACTAAAGTCAACGGCGAGGTACATAAAAGTATTAAGGCATGCCGATATTAGAACTTGAATCCCAGATATCAGAAAGTGAATGACAAGCTTGCACAAAAGTCAACGGTAAGATACATTAAATTTTTAAGGCACGGATACTAGAAGCTGAACCCCAGCTATATATATCACAAAGTGCTGCATGACTAGATTACACAAAATTCAACCGTGAGATGCATAAAATTTTTAAGGCACAGATGCTAAAACTTGAATCGTGGCTATCACAATAAATTTGCACACGCCGAGATAAGTATAAATACTGAGGCGCGCGCACACGCACACACACACACCCACCCACTAAAACCTTCCGGCGAGCTGTGTCGTGCTTGTCGAATTGAATGCTGAAGAACTCGAAGAATTTCTTGCCGTTGCTGTTACGGTTGCTGCTCCCGAAAGCACAGCACCCCGTCATAGCTGACCAACTAACGCCGAGCGAAAACCGAAACTATGTGAAGCTTGCGTGCGAAGTGCAGACATAAAATGCTGAAGAACTTGCCTATCGCTGCTGTCGGTTGTTGCACAAGTTGCATCCGAAATCGCAGTAGCCCGTCAGAGGTTACGAACTGACGGCGAGCGAAAAGCAGAGCTGTGATGCTCCCGTGCGAAGCCCAGACCCCCAAACCAATCTTTCGCTACACAAACCTGAGTTTCAGGAATGCACGATAGTATTCATTCTTTAGGGGGTTACTTATGATAACGTATTGAAGGTTGTGCAACCCTTCGATTTTTCTTTTAGAACGCTGGAGATTTTTAATAAAATCCAGAAGTATGACCGTTTTGACTGTTTTTAGCGCGTTTTGAGGCATTTTTGAAAATACAATTATTTAGAAGACAAACGTGACAAAACGCTTGGCCGTACGTACTAGGGGTGCCTATAATCTTTATTTTAAGACCATGACGAGAAAGCAAAATATTGTTGTATTTGCGTATTTGTGTAAATAAAATCACCCTGTTAATTTTATTTGCAACTCGATAAACGAGATGGCGACACTAGTACTAAATGCCTCAAACCGGAGATTTTCTTGCTGTTGCTATTGTTGTTTTTCTCTCGAGCTCGAATTCGACCGCGATGTCTAGTTGCTCGTGGATCGGTAGCACCTGTAGCGAAAGCTCACGCTGTAAAGCTCACTGATCGTGGATTCAATCCACCGCCTCTGCCCGTTTCAATCTGGATGAGCATCGTACCGGCCTGCTGTCATGTATCCAGTCTTGTAGACGTTACTAAAAAAACGTAATCGATTACAATTACTATTACTATTGGCTAAAAGTATTCGATTAGATTACTTGATTACTCGACAGCAAAAGTAATTGGACATTACTTGAAGAAGTAACCGTTACTTTTTTATTACTTCATTGTGTGAAGACTTACATGTTTAGTGCTCATAACAATGATCTACTTCGAAACTATATTTCACATTTTCACAAGTATTGAAGAAGAAAAAACGGGTTCCCTCTTCGTGGTCATTGCACTTTCACAATGCAGACACAAGCATAGAATTCGTTTGAAGAAGTTTAATTATTTGGGCGTTCGCCAGTCTCGGGGGGGGGGGGGGGGGGGGGGGGAAGGGAAAGAAGCGGAGGGGGTTCTAGATTTTGATTTTCGCTCATTTCACTATTCACATGTGGATGAACTCGCATGTTATACAAAAGAGCAGCAGCTCCAGGATTTGAAACGGATCATGTGTAGTATCCATTAGCGGAAGAGATCACCCCGACCAGTTCTCAACTCGAAACCTTGCTTGTCACAAAGACTACGTAGGCGAAATAGCGAAATATTTGAACTGGCTTTGTTATATTTTGCATCCGCTTTAGACATTCTTCGGTTCTGGTTCTCCTACGGGCTGCGTGCAGGTACCGTAAGCAGGATTGTTTTTTTTTTATTATTATTTCTGTGTGTGTGTGCGTGAGGGGGCTAGTTTTAACGAAGGACTTACAAAGCTACATTCTGCTCCCTCAAACTTCGCCCTGAATGGCCTTTGTCACGCACTGGGGCTTTCCTGGGGCTTCCCGGTCCCAGTCCCAGCACAAAAAAAATGAACATTGCACAGAAATTGTACATTCAAAGGGGTTGACCTCGTTTCCTACAGCTACGCAAAAATCATTCTTTTTTCTGTTCAAAAAAAGAAGCAAATTTTATTTTTTCATTTCAGAAAAGGATTGTGTGTGCAGAGGGTGAGAAGTAATTTTTATTACTTCAAAAAGTAATCAGATTACTCTTGTAATTACTGCCTAATAAAAGTAATATATTACAAAATTACTTCAAAAAGTACTCGATTACAAGTAATTTGATTACTTGTAATGCGTACGGTACAAGTCTGCATGTATAACTATTGCATGATGCACGTTTAAGATGTCAGACAAGCAATGGTATACTGCACTGTCTTTCATCTCCAACGAAGACACCAGATTTCCTCAGAGCTGACAAACCTCTCGCTGTATAAACATAGACACAACAGCATTACAATTGATGGCTCCGTTGGTCGGCACTTTTTGAACGTTGCAAAAAAGTGTAACCAGTCATCAGCAGACTCCTAACGAAAAGCCTACTAGGCCTCTGAAGGCGATACTTTTGTTGATTCTATTTTATGTGTGTGCTATGTTAGCGCGCGTTGTCAAACGCTTGCATACGCTACAAGCGTGGCTCGTAAGCATTATAAGATCGTGCAGGGTTGAGCAGAGATATCCTAGGGTGCCTCAATGTCCTTCTTTTTAGGGTGATGCCACCCTTTGTAGTACCCGTTGCCGACAGCACGCGCTCATGGGGAAAATACAAAGAAATCGGCGAAAACAAAATGTCGCCTTAGCACAGTCAGCGCCACAAACCCGTGCCGGGACACGCTCTTTCACGCGCTTCTGAACAAAAAATGAAAAATAAAAGTGTGGGACAAATTGGCCAGATGTCTCCACCCTAAGCAAAGCGCACATGAAGGCACCCTACTAATATGTATTTGGAAAAAACAAATAGTTGAATGAGTGTCAAAGAAGGCTAAAATACTTATTCCGAACAACATTTATTTTATAAAACATTATTTCAGATATTTACATTCTCTGTAGACCTTGTTTGGTGGCTAGTGGATATGAAAAACAAAAAAGGAGCATGAATTCTAATATTTTGAACAATTACAATATATTTTCTTAACGAACAAACAGGTGCTTACTCTGAGATGCAAATTGAATTTTGACGTTAGCGTTTTGGCGCCCAAAAACAATTTTGTTTTTGTAAATTTAACATTTCCCGTTTTGCGGATAACTAAGAAAGCCGAACGGGCCATCAATAGGTAGAAAATACGTTTCTACCTTACGTGAGGCGTACGTTTCTTTTTTTTTCTCTTCACCTTTCTAATTTTCAGGCAAAATCAAATGAACCTCTAAATAACTTTAGTGTCTTCATAAGTAACCTCGGGAGTTCACTATGCTATTGTTTGTTACGAACACCTCTTTCAACAGTGATCTTACTATGTCACGGTGGAACGAAGCGGTGCTACCTTACCTGTCTGGAAACAAATTGGGGTGTGTGTATGTTTATACAGCAACATAGTCTGCCTACAGTGTACTAGAATACTTGGGTAGTGTTGGGACCGGAGCGGCTCGGCAACGAGAGCTCGTGAGGGTGCGTGTATTGACAGTTCGTGGCGGCGCTGTAGTCGAGTTATCCAGAAAAAATCGCGCAGCCCGCCTTTTTGTTTTTCACTTTGAGCGGTGCACGTGTCGGTACCACGATTTTATACACTCCGTTTCACCTCATGCTGTACCGCAGCGAAGGCTAGAAGCGCGGGCTCATAGCGTCGGCAGCTGCCCTTGGTGCAAGAGAGCTTGTGCCGCCGAGATGTGCCCTAGAGCAAGGAGCTCGCGCTTGTAGCCTTTCCGGCGGTACGACACAAGGTGAAACAGAGTATAGTTCCGCGTGTCTTTCACCTCGAGCGGTGCGCGTGTCGGTACCACGATTTCATACTTCGAGACTACGTCCACATCATCGGCGGAAAGGAAGTGAGGATCTGTTGTCGACACCCCCCCCCCCCCCCTTACGCCATTCGCGGTGCCGACTCTGCTGCCAAGTGTACCCCAGGACCTAAGTGGAGACCCTCCCGCATGCAGGACGAGAGGAAAGGTTGTGTTGTCTCGTTCCTACTCTTCGTCCCTGTCGTGAAGCGCTATTATCTTCTCCAAGAGAGGAAAAGAAGCGGAAGGCAAGTCCACCAGAGCCCATCGTTGCAAAGCGTTCGGGACTCGCTCGGGAAACTGACCCGTTGTCACCATTGGTGAACAGCAAAGCTCCTGCCGTGATCCCAAAAGGCATCGATCGCGACGCACTAGGCTCCCTGAATACGCCAACTTCCTACTGGGCTGTTCACAAGTTCAGCAACTTCGACGGTGTTGCCTATTTGGAGACTGCTCTTGCGCCGAAGTCTAACACGATCAGCATCAAAAAGGCGGTGTTCATTTGTTTCTTAAACTTACCTGATGTGGTATGCCAAGTATACCTTCAGGGCTGCATATTGTAACCATGTATGTGCTGCACATTATAAATATGTGTTTCAGTGCCGTGCTATAAACTATTAGACTAACAACTTTTACCTTGCCTTATTCATGTGTGCTGTTGATTCCTGGTCTAAATGATGTGAACTAGTTGCTTGTTTTTTTCTTTGAATAATCTTCAACCCACGTTGTCTCAGTTTTTGAACTTAAGTTCAATGTTAAAACCCGTGATAAAAATTGTCACGGTTTATAAGCCATTTCTTACAAGTGAACGTCGGGCGGTCCTCGGATGGTCATGCCAACCATAAAGAAATATAAGATTCTCATCTCTTTGCGATCGTCGCTTGGGTGATCTGTCGCATAAATGAACGTAAAAATGAGTGACAGGTGAAGCGAGCTAATTAAGGTCAAGAAGACGGGAAGAAAAAAAGAAAGAGAAGTTAACCTGGGCAACCTGGGGTACTTAAAAACAAACTAAAAGAAGCTCGGGCTTTAGTATGTGCCGTTTCGTTGAACCATAAAATAAAACAGAAAAAAAAACTGCTTCTGTATTTTAGATATCCCCGCCAAATATCGAATGTTTGGTCTTTTGTAACAAAGGCAATGGGCATTTCACTTAAAATGGTCACCATCCCACGAACCGAAAGTCGCAGCTAATTCTCCGCTGAAAGAACTTGCAATCCGCTTCTTTAAAGGGGCGATGCAATAATTTTTGTACTTTGCGCAAATACCGCTTAGAACGGATCCCTGACGTTACTATCAAACACGCGTTTGTTTTTCACCCTGCGCAATAGGAGTCCCAGTAAAAAATTAAAGAAAAACGAGCAGCGTTCAACCCCTCAACTCGCAGCCAGAACAAGCGGCCACGTGATCTGGAGCCGATTATATGCCGCCAATGTTGATCATAGCCACGCGCTGGGGTTGGCAAAGCACAGGACACGCGCTGAGTTCCAGACATTGTTATGGCTCGGCTACTGTCGTCGTTGCAGCGATTGGACACGGGCAACTACCCGAGTGCGTGTCGAGCTAGTAATTATCACGAGCCTAATCGAGTGCTCACGCAATGCTCAGGTCCAATCTATGAATCGCGTTCAAATATCGTCATTTGGGTGTGCTTCAATCCCAACGTTACGTGATCAAATTTTGCAAAGGAGAAATTGAATGAAAATGATCGCTTTTGTCCTTGAAATTACACCGTAACATAGGAGATTCGTGGCTCAGTGGCGTTGCGTGCGAGTATCCTTGAGTCCCACTAGTGCCAGTAAGCTCGTGTGAAGTGAAAAACATTCCAATTGATTATCATTGCAATTGTTTTTATGTGAAGGTAGTGTAATGCAGCTTATACCGTCCAATACATTGAAGCATCATGCTGCCAACGATCGTGCCGCAGCGTAATTGATGCCGCGGTACGACCGCTGGCCGGTCGTAGCTGTATCAGAAATCCTATGTGGACTCCACCAAAGCGGCACCAAAGATTCATATTTTCGCGCATGTAGCCGCGCATGCGCACACCTTCTGGATAACGCGCCGGTGTCGACACCTGTCGCGATCAATACCACGCGCTTCATGCGAGCCCCTCCGGTCTTAACACTACCCAAGTATTCTAGTACACTGTAGTCTGCCTCAACGGGCGACTTGTCTCCCAGCTGTAGGTGATCAATTTAGCCAGTGCAGTACAACCGGTAGCATGGGGTCTTTAACGTGCATCACACAATAGTAATAATACACGACCGCACGCCGGTACAATGCTTATCTAGATTGAAACGGGCAAGGGTGGGGATTGAACCCAGGATCCCTGGGTTATACAGCGCGAGCTTTCGCTCCGCGTGCTCCGAGCTGGTGTGCTCTAGCCCACTCGGCCACCGATCCTTTTTTTTTTCTTTATTGCACTTGGCCACCGATTTCTCTTTATCTGACTGGACTCAAGCCCTTCGATGTGTTTGCGTTTGTCTTGCAAGTGGCGTCAAATGCGCCAGTGCACGAGGCCGGTGTCTCGAGCGGCTCTTGGAAGCAGTTTTCGGCGCAGTAGTGAAATGAGCGGCCCTTGGAAGCGAATGGCAGCGGAGCACCCGCTCTTCGCACGGGTCTTGCGCGTTTCCGCGACTATGGTTGGCGGTACTTGAAAGTGTGAATTTTATCAAATGAATTTAGTCTGCAGTTGTCGGCGCAGTACTGAAATGAGCGGCCCTTGGAAGCGAATGGCAGCGGAGCACCCGCTCCTCGCACGTGTCTTGCGCGTTTCCACAACAATGGTTCGCGGTACTTGAAAGCGTGATTTTTATCAAATGAATTTAGTCTGCACTTGCCAGCAGCGCCTTCGACTTTTGGAATTTACGAGGATAACTCGAGTGCAACATGGCTTTGTGTATTTGGGTGGTTATTTTTCGCTGACAGGCAGACAGACGGAAGTGTCCTTCCTTGCCATACCCGTTGCCAGTCTTGTCAGCTGCTGTGCACTCGGCGCGCGATTGTGGACGAGTAGTAGAGCCGCGCCACTTGCTTGGACAGAGAACTCCTAGGTACACTTTACGGGTGGGAAACGGTTGCTTCTTGTTGCTTTTGACTCGACGCGCAGAAGTGTGGACCTCTTTGAAGAGGTCCAGACCTCTGGACGTGCAGAAGTGTGGACCTCGCCACTAAATGAGCGATGCTTAGGGTTGCCACTCTGTTCCCCAATATTGCTGTGGGCGCCGCCATCGTGGTGCTTCTACAGTGCAGACGCAACTGCCGATCGTCATGATTCAAAAGTGCAACTTCCTCGGCATTTGATTCGGTGTTAGGAAGCTCATGTAATATTGCTTTGGTCTGTCGCGAAGCGTTGAAACATTTGTGGAGGACGTAAAAGCGGTTCCTGTGATTTCAGATAAATTTTCAGATAACTGGCAGCCATGATTTTAAGCCACAATAGAGAGTTTTAGTAGATCGTTCCGATACCTCCGATACCCCCGATAACGATACTATATATGTAAGCGCAAAGGCGGAGGCAGAGTATCGGGTATCGTTATCGGAGTCATCGGAACGATCTACTAAAACTCTCTAGTATGGACAAGTGTCGTTACCCTGAAGGGTAGCTTATTTAGTGGCTCTAGGGAAGATCATGGCGGAACAGCGCAGCACTGAGCTAGATTTCAGACGCCATGTTCTTCTATATAGAGTGCCACTAATACCCCATTCACACGGCAGCGTAAAGGTACCTTTAGCATAGGTCCCTTAGCTGAAGGTACCTGTTGTAAACGGCGTTCTTGATCACACGGTAAATAAACGGATCACTTTAAGTTGATGTCGATTGCATTCCTGCTTAACCGCGAGAGGAGCACGTGACAAACAATTTTTCCTCGAAATCGGTTTGACGCGCAGTTTTTTATCATTATTGTGTGTGAAATATCACATATAAAACCTAAATAATATTTCTGTCTGCATTTGCGGCACATTATATTTTTTTCTTTTAGTCTAAGGGCGAACCTAAATGAGTCTTGCTTTATGACGTCCGACCCGTCTGGCCACACTGGCCCTAAATCATCTGCGTTTACGAGCTTCCATTGCGAGGTGGGCGACCTTTTTATGTTTAGCAGCTCCATTTTCCAGCAATTTCTCACTGAAGTAGCTAAATAGTGCCCGGCAGAAACGAACCACGATGGAGTCTCACGGTTACGCCAGTCACGCGATCGAAAGGGATGGACGACGACGAAGGTAAAGGGTCCAGGGCGAAAGAGTTGGGCGACTCGTCTACAACCTTGAAAAAGAGCTCGCACTGGTTTCTCGTGTTCGGGTTCGTAGCAAACATTGTTTTCCACGGGCCGTCGCTGCTACCTGCTAGCTAGAGTATGCGTTCCTCGATAATGTATTTTTCCATCACATTTTTGTTGACAATCATTTCATAATTTGCCACTTATTTATATTGAATTTGTTATACTGCATTAAAAAATATAGATTTATATATCTGTGATTCTTATTCTGAGCTTGTGTGTCCGAGGCTACTCCCCTTAGCTGTAAAGGGAGCCTGGCGAGCTCCGTTTAACACAGGAACTCCCTTAGCGAAAGGGACCTTTATGCGCCGTGTGATCACGATCTCCAGCTCCCTTTACGACAGGTACCTGGGCTAAAGGTACTTTTACGCTGCCGTGTGGTTTGGGTATAAATAAGCTACGCTTCAGAGTAACTACACTTGTTCATATTGTTGCTTAAAGTAGTGGTTGCCAGTTATCTGAAGAATTAACTGAAATCGCAGGAAACGCTTTTCCGTCCTCCACAAATGTTTAAACAGTTCGCGACAGAGCAAAGCAATTTTATATGAGCTTCCTTACACCAAATCTTATGCTGAGGAAGTCGCAATTTTGAATCATGACGATCGGCAGTTGCGTCTACTCTGCACAAGCACCAAAATGCTGGCGCCCACAACAATGTTGAGAACAGAGTGACGATACTCTAAGCGCAGCTCATTCAGTGGCTTTAGTTCTTCCCAGAAGTGGCGCACGGCACCTGTCTCTAGCATTTACACAAAAATGATTGGCGCCACTTTTCCCAGGATAGATGGGCTTTACTCCACACTACCCGAGAGCGGGTTTGCAAACCAGTATTCAGACGAAGAGCAGGCCGATATACGACATAGGAAGTTCACAACCGGCTGCCACTTTATTTCTTTTTTTTTGTTTTCTATCTTTAAATTAAGCACAATTTTTTCTTTTCTTTTTCTTTTTTTTTGCAAAACAACGTTTGCGTGTTAAATGTGGCGGTCCAAACGGCCGCAACGCCACACCTTGTACTTTCGATAATTTCGAACGTGGATGGAACTTCGAATTCATTCGGAAATCATAGCTTATTCTACGCTTTGTAAGCAGCTGCAATCAGCGGTGGACGCAGAGCGAAGAAGATCTAGCTCGAGGTCGGCGGTGAACAGCCCGTGGCCCGAGCCCACTTCGAGCGCCCGACCTGCATGCGCAGCTGCGAACATGCAACTCGTTTGTTCCGGAAAAATTCTGCGCCATCTATGAGGAAATGGGTACAAATAAATAGCGGTTGAATCCCCCTTAAATGCTTATTACAAATCCACCCGCATTTGATGGCGACAACAAGCGGAACTGCATGACGTTTGCGATTCCAATTATGCAAATGTCAGTTTGAATGCAGAAGCCGACCGTGCCTGGCGCGACGAGTGACTGGAGAAAAAATGGCGCCGCGGGCCCTCGAAAAGCAAAAACAATCAAAACAAAAGCCGCGCGCAGTGAGCGCAGCCTGGTGGATAACATTCGTCCAATGAGAGGAGCGGGCGGCATTCTTCAAGAGGTGTCGCTACCTTTCAGTATAGAGGGACCTTAGTGTGGCATAGTGTGGCCAGAAAGCTGGCTCGTAGAAGGGATGTTCCTCCTCTGCTCTTAATTTTGTCCTTTCTGCTGCCCGCGCGCGCACGAAGAGCGCTCAGCGCGTGCTCTCGCTGACACATATGCCAGCAAACGTGCCAGTGGCGCTAGCAGTGCCCAGAGCCGTATATGTAGAGAGTTTGGCCATTCGTTGGGAAGTATGCACTACACATGTTTACAAACAAACCGGAGCGCCCCTAGCGGACGCCACCGGTGCCGCGTATGTGCGACGGGGGCCTAGGCAATAAGCTCGCCGTCGCCCATAAAAAAACACATTACACCGCTCGTTACACAGCAGAACTTCGCGTGAATACTGTGACATGCGACGATTCAATCCACGTGGACGCCGCAGGATGTACGCTAAAGCCTGATTTGCATGATGAGATTTCGCTCGCCATTTTCGGTCGCGACGTCGCTCGGGCTGCAAAACCGTGAACCGTAGCTGAGATGGTCGACGTCGATACTGAAAATCTCAAGCAGAATCGGACCCAATGAATAAGGCATAACAAGTCGGTAATGGCCACTGGTAACAATGATCAACATATCCTTGTATCTACTGTTTACATCCAGGCAGCTTACCAACCTTCAAACTTAAGTCCTTTGAGGCGTGCACTTCTTATCGCAAGTACCGGGCCCACGTTTAGTCTACGGGCCGGTGTCGTCTAAAGGAGCGGACGACAAGCAGAAACATTTGAAAGAGCAGACTACAGTTCGAACGATCAGGTGGCCGTTTGATCTTAAAGACGCACTGAACGAAGTCCGCAGGTGGTCCGTACAACTTGACGGTTTTCCGGCGCTCATGTTGAAAAAAAAAATCTGATGAACACAAGTATCCGTCAATTCAACCCAAAGTCCTTTCCGCCCAAGCAATTGCGGTCTGATGGCGTCTGGTTTTTACAATTCACGGAACATATCCACGTTCTCGGACGAGGAGAGCACATGAAAACTGACCTTCAAACCTTTCTCGACCCTTTTGGTACAGCCCGAGTCGCGGCGTTTTGACGAGAAGGCAGGTTTTTGTCTGGTTTCTTTCAAAACAACGCAGGAATACACGTCTCACATGGGGCCTTCCGTCCACAACCCCAGACCGGAAGTGCGCCCGACGCGCCACCACTGCGCCGTGACGTCACAGAGATGAGTTCGTGTCAACGTTATTAGATTAACTCAGTTACGGAACTGTTCATAGACGCAGCATGCACGAACAGTACCCCCCTAACTCACCACGACTCGCCCGGAGTCGCTCGACGCGCCGCCGGACGGCTGCTTTGGTAACTGAATCGGGATACGTTCGTTTCAACATTACTATACTCGGCGACAACTTTTCTTGGCAATGAAGGGAATGCTAGGGGGGGCGGAGGTCCTGCACATGTATCACTCCGCCAAGCATCCGGGCTTTCATTACGTCAGTTTTAGTTTCGTTTTCAGTTTTTTCGTTGTCGGCATTCAAGGCAAGCACACTATACAGCTCGCTAGTGTCTATGAAACCGTTTCCAGTGGACATACCCGGGCTCAGAGCAGATGCCATCTGTTAAGGAAGAGATCCCGGGCACGTCCGTTTCTATGGTGTCGGTTTATCGTTCCCTCTCGTGCCGTTCATGATCTCGTGGTTCTGTGCTCCTCTGCCTCCTAGTCCTCTTGTTACGTACTACCAGATCTTTAGTAACTAGAAAACTCATTTCGTTTAATTTTTTTTATCGTTCAAGATTCACAGTGATGTGACAATTATTATTCAAATGACGAATATTAAGATTACAATATACGTTACAGCCAAAACACAATTTAGACCCGGGGACTGTGTTCAGCTGCGTAAGAAGACAACGTGCTTCGGCTCTGTAGCTTTGGCAGCATTGCCAAGAAAATTTGTCGCCGAGAATAGAAATCAACATTGACATGTTGGTTTCTATACACACAATACATTGACACAGATAGAAAACTGTTGCTATTGGGAGACTTCAACTGTGTGCTACATCTAAACGATCGCTCCCGACTAACGACAAGATTCGACCCTAGTGCAGCCGTACTCCAATCTCTTGTGAGCGATAACAACTTAGTAGACATCGGAAAACAGAAACGAGGCAGAGTACACTATACACATTTCCAACGCTCCTCTCACGCTCGACTTGACCGAATATATGTCACTGGAGACCTTTATGATACTATTTCTGATTACGCAGTGAAACTTATATTCTTCTCATCCCTACCAAAAATAACGGTTTGAAATCAGTCCGGAAAGTAAAATCCGGACTAATATCAAACCGGAGTCAAACCGGAGGGGCGGCTTCCGGTTTGCACAAACCGTGAAGTTTCGAGTCCGGTTCAAAGTCAAACTGGAGGAATCCCGGACAGGCAAATTCCGGTTCGCAGAAACCGTGATTTTCCTAATCCGGTACCCTGAAACCGTGATTTTCCTAATCCGGATCAAAGTCAAATTGGAGGAATTCCGGACAGACGAATTCCGCTTCACACAAACCGTGATTTTCCTAATCCGCTTCAAAGTCAAATTGGAGGAATTCCAGATAGACCAATTCCGGTTCATACAAACCGTGATTTTCCTAATTGGTTAAAAGTCATAGTGAAAGAAATCCGGACACACACACTCCGGTTCGCACAATTCGTGACTTTGGGATTCAGGTTAAAAATACAATTGAAGGAATTCCAGACACACAAAGGCAAATTGGACGATTCAAAGGTTCAAAGGCAAATTGGATGAAGTCTAGACTGAAAATATCCGCTTTGCACAAACGATACTTTGCCATATCTTGTTCGAAAGAAAATCGGATCAGCCGTCTAATGCCGAAGACTTTCACGCGTACGGTTGAAACATAAACTTTCAAACAATCCATCCCGATCCCGTACGGGCTGCATCGATTAGAACTCAGAGCGCCGAAGACACGGTGATTTTTGCGCATGTCATCGCCATCTAATTCCATCTAGCTTTTTCTATGCACTCTGCAATACTTGTTTATTATTACGCTTAAACTGCGTTTTGTTATTTTTTAGTTATTTTTTAAGATATATTCTTGATAACTGTCAAATAACCTTTTTTATATAATTTTCACCATATAAAACAAACAAAAACAAAAACTAACTCGATGCCACAGCAAGATGTACGCACAATCGGACAGTGTCATTTCACTATCTTTGATAGCTTTCCTGCGGTCTCCTTGTTAATGCCTTCATGCTCAACATTTTATTATGGTGCACATGCATGCAATTTCAAGGGCTTTCATCAATATAGGTATGCAATGTGAGTGTTCTCGCCAACACACTTGCTGTAGTAGAGTCAATACTAGTCGTGGTTTTTGTGACAATATAAAATTATTCTCCAAATTATGCTACACGGCCTTTTTGTTAAAGACCTTGCACCAAATTATGCTCTTAAAACCAAAACAAAAAGTTGCTGGCCGGCATCGCTATTTTGCTGTCTTTGATGGCCAGTATTTACATGGAAGTTCAGTGACTGGCCGGCATCGGCGCTTTGCTGTTCAGGCTGGCGAGCCCCATCATGGAAGTTGCGTTTACTGACCGGCATTGTTTTATTTTTTGCCTCTTTCACTATGCAGTCAAGTCATTGAAATTCTGACGAACTGCGGCAATTAATGAATAGCGAGCGGAAATGTTTGTGATGATCAATCCTTCGTAAATGACTGCCGACGCTGCCGCCTTTGATCCCAGCATGTCAAGGCTGACGTGTTTGCTCGCGAAAACGCGAGAAAAAAACAGTGCGGTGAAGAAAATTTGCAGTCCAGGATTTGAGAATCTGACCACCTACACCACGAAAATAATTTTTGCAACGCCAAACAATACTTCTTTCAGGAAGCTAGTTTATTCATGGTATACGCACAACTTTGGCTCTGATAAAAAATAAAAACGCTATAGCGAAGGCTAAAAATAAAAAAAAACACAAAACACGTCGTATGATTGAGCATGTGCCTTGAGTTACAAAACAATAATAAACATTTCTTTCCAGAAACTAGAAAAGTAAGAGATGTGTTTATTGCTTATGACGCTACGAGAGTGTGAAATTGAGTGTGAAAATGTGCCATTTCAGGCAGTAATCGATTCTTTTCTGTGGTAGTTACGATCATATAACATAAATATTTCAAATGTTCATATAGCAAAACAATATCTGTCTCTTTGAAAGCTTATGTTATACGACATACCGTACCAGAGGAACGCGAATATAAAAACTTTTTTTAATGCAAAAAAGCGAGAAGCAGCAATGCATTGTGGATGTTCACACTGCCCTTGACGCTACGAAAAATAAATATTCCAACGCCGAACGATACCATTTCTGAAAGCTAGTTTAATTATCCGCGCTGTACTTGGATCTCAAGAGTAAAAACGTGTATAGGCCTAATAAAAAAGTAAAACTGACGCGGCATGCGGGGGATAGCACTGATCTGCCAGAATAAAAATTAAATACAACTTTCCGGAAGCCAGAAAATTAAGACATGTGCTTAATACATAGACTATGAGCTCAGCTAAATTACTGCCTTAAAATGGCGGTATTTTCGTTTCAATAGTGAGTGAAAATGACCGCTTTCAGAAAAACGTCTGCTGCATCACTGTGTCAGTTTACCACTCACACATTTTCCCATTTTGCTCGCAATATGCTCATTAATATAATTACATTGTTTTCTTCATTGACAGGACTTGCGCTGTTTGCCTACTACACTGACCCACATATTACCACGGATGGGGTGAACTATCCCGGCAAAACAATAGGGCCACGGTTTGTGCTTTGCAACAATTGAAACTTGGGCTCGCACTTCTTATTTTCACCTTCTGCGTGATTGTCACCCTGAAGCACGGTGCCGACGACTGCAAAAACTATAAAAATATTTAAAATAATAAAAACTAATTAAAAAAGGTGAGAAAATATTTAAAATAATAAAAACTAAGTTAAAAAGGTGAGAAATTATTTAAAATATTAAAAACTAATTAAAAAAGGTGAGAAAATATTTAAAATAATAAGAACTAATTAAAAAAGGTGAGAAAATATTTAAAATCATAAAAAACTAATTTAAAAAAATGAGAAAATATTTAAAATAATAAAAACTAATTTAAAAATGTGAGAAATTATTTAAAATATTAAAAACTAATTAAAAAAGGTGAGAAAATATTTAAAATAATAAAAACTAATTAAAAAAGGTGAGAAAATATTTAAAATCATAAAAAACGAATTAAAAAAAGGTGAGAAAATATTTAAAATAATAAAAACTAATTCAAAAAGGTGAAAAAATATTTAAAATAATAAAAACTAAACCGAAAAAAAAACGTAAAGAAAGTATGTGCCAACCGCGATTCGAACCCACGCCCACAGGCTCAGCACGATAGCACTTCAACCCACTACGCTACAGGCCCGGTCGACCTTCGTCTACTTTTTAGGAGGTGGCATGTTTGCTGAAATCGCCTCGAACCATTGTACTTTTAGTTTCGTATTTAATAATTTGCTACGTATTCAGGACTTATTTATAATACTGTAGCAATATTGACGTGCGCAATAATTTATTGTTACTGCATATTTTATTAGCTTTATAAGGCGGCTTGTTGATCGTTTTATTTCAAACGTGTTGAAGATACGAATACGATATCATCGAATCAACGGCCTATGTTTCGCACGTTTTGCCGGCCGTGTGCGTTTGAATGCCTGTGTTCACGACCGGCTAACGGTCCAATTTCCCGATTAGTCGTGGTGCGTGGAGTTCCCCTTGGTTTCAAGTATGTCCGAAAAAGACAGAAGCGACTGTGAGACGTGGAACTACGTCAGATCTGCTCAACAACCAAGATCATGGCACGGGACCCGAAGTAAGTTCGCTTCTCTCCTCATTAGGGCTAGATTATTTCCTGCATTAAAAAGGTTTGTTATCGTCTGTAGATCGCTTGCTTTTACCAGTATTACTAATAGCGCGCGAATGCTGTTATGCGAGGCTGTTTTTCTTCTTTTTTCTCCGATGCAGAAGTTGTGTACTTGCTCAAGCTCCCTCCATCAGTAGCCGCGGAACTCTTAGGGAGACGGGGGGGGGGGGGGTTGATTGATTGCCTCCCTCCGCCGTATTGTTTACTGGTAAACTATACTTCGTTTCACCTTATGAGCGAGCGAAGGCAAAACTGGAAGCGCGACCGAAGCTCCGTGCGTTCCGGCTTTGCTCGAGCGCGCGAGCTGGGAAGAAATGCAAAAAGCGCTGGTCTCGCGCTTCCAGCTTTGGCTTCGCTCGCAGATAAAGTGAGAGCGAGGTGCCCCTCCATCGCCGACGCCACTCACCGTGCTTGCGTGCGGAGTGCTGGACCCGACAAAAAGCAGCGATTGATTTATTGAGCAAGCCCGTAGCTTCCGCCGCCCAGTCGTCTGCAAACGACTTCATTTTCGCGATTCGTAATCAGAAAAGAATTGCCCGAAATTGGTGCTGCGATGAATTCACCCCATGGTAATTAATGCATAGCATATTACTTCCGATCGTAAATATTTGTGCGCGCGAAATAATTTTTGACGCCGGCACTTATTCCTCGCGAAATGTGGAGCTCTAAAGATCATTTGCTGTACATGTGTTTCGTATGATCCAACGCACGTGCAACTAATTTCACACCTCCAGAAACATTCAGGCTGCTTCAAATGGTGAAGCATTTATTATCTTCCCACTGGTGTTTTTTTAGAGGCTATCAAGTATTACAAGCTTCTGGGGAAATTTACAAGCATGTCCTGAATTAAGGTAGTGTCTGGCCAGTTTTTGGTATCTATATTTTGTTCAGTGCAAGTATATAGTGTTAGACATACCTCACCCAGTCCCTGTTTTTTTCGTTTGGTACTGCCTTTAGCGAATGGTGTAAGTTGTAATTGTTTTTAGTTGTTGTGTGATTGTAGTAAGGTGGTGAGCTGGTACTAATTGAACACCTTGAAAAATAGTTCGCAAAATGTCAAGGAGATAAGGAGAGTAACACGTAGACCTCATGCAAGTGCAGAGTGAACTCGCACAAATCAGAGAAGGAAGAAATGAAGAATGCGGACGGAGCTCCAGCACAGGCCCAAGTGGAACGCGCTGATTTACCTGTTAAAAAGAGCAGATTTAAAAAAAAAACATTATTTCTATGTCAGTTAAGATAACTGATGGATGGCTAATACATAAAGACAACTCAATCTCTCTCTAAAATCTATGATGGATTGCCACCTACCTATGCACTGTTTACATTGCTCGTGTATGTCATTCTTAGGAAAAAGTGAGTAATTAGTAGCAGATACTCTCAAAAACATACAAGAGAATTAATTTAGGCCTTTATTATTCGTAGTATGAGCAACCAATGTGTCCGCACATCCGTCTTTTACCTGTGCTGCCGAGGGAATCGTTTTTACAATCGTATGCATATGGGTGAATTAGCACGTTCCACTTGGACCCGTTCAAACTTTTGCTAAAGCTCCTTCCGCATTCTTTATTTTCTTTCGTTTCTAATTTATCTGTGTTGGGTGTCTGCACTCATATGTAGTGTATGTATTCCTCTCCCTTATTCCTTGTTTTTTGTGTGCTATTTTTCAAGATGTTTAATCAGAATGAACTCACCACCTTAGTGCATGGCTGTTAGAGTGTCCACAGAACAATCTACCTGACATCTGTGCCTCACGCCCTGGTTCCTGAAGCTCACATTCTCCGAGCACAGCCTTTCTGATTTCTCTCATCCTCTCACTTCTTTTCTTTTCTGTTCAATAGATCGAGTTGCGAATGTGAACATGTCTGTGTCCTACATGTTCCTGTTTTTTGTCCTTGTCTTTTTGTGCACTTTTTTTCAAGTTGGTCCATGATATTTTTAAATATGTCTGATCTGTGTTTTCATCTTTATACTTACTGCAGCCTTTCCCAATTAGACGTTGGCATTCACTTTCGCCATCCTGATGTGAGTGTCCTGAGACGACACAGAATGACAGTCTCCTCTGCTGAAATCCTGGCTTCATGGAAGACTGCCAAGGCTGTTCATGGTAAGGTGCTTATATATTGAGCAATATAATAGCAATTTATTGCTGCTAGGATTGTTTTTAACACAGACTGTATTTATAGGCTGGCCTTTAACGATTCTGATGCCACGCACGTGGAATGAAAGCCTGTAGGGGAATCGCGCATTTCATTCGTAAGCGGAATGCTGAGTTTACAGCAGAAGTGTGTTGCGTTGCTTTGCATTGCGGGATCAGTGGCCGACTGGGCTAGCACACACTAGCTTGGAGCACGTGGAGCCAAAGCTTGCGCTGCAAAACCCAGGGACCCTGGGTTCAATCCCCACTCTGCCCATGCGGTCGTGTACCACTACTGCGTGGTGCAGGTTGAAGACCCCAGGCTAGAAGTCGTACTGCACTGGCTAAATTGCCCATCTACAGCGAGCGACGCATCGCAACTTTGAAATGGCTGACCAACTACACACTGTAGACATATCCAGAGAACCCCAACAGAAGTGCGTCACTACTTCCATCTAGTCTTGCTGTGTGTGTTGTATTTGTATTTCTTTATTTAGTGTTCTCAATAATGGCTGAAGCCTTCACATTGGTGCGCTTGTTAGTAACAACACACAAACACAAACAAACGGCAAGAGTGGTGAACAGTGCCACTCCTGCCGCTTGCCACCGCGCCCATTAGTTTTCGGAGAGATTTTGGTCTCTGTGGTGTTTGGTCATATATCGCACATAGACAAAACCAGAGTGCTGTACCTACAATTCAACACTTGCAAGACTTGCGTGAATACACCCTGTAGGTGGTCGCACTTTCAGAGTCATTATAATGTTGCATAAATGATATAATGGATGCTTGGGCGAGTTGGTGAACCATATTCTATGGTGACAGCGCACAGAAACAATCGCACACCAGATACTCATGTAGACAAGCACACGCGCTGAACTTACAACTCGTGCATTCGATTACTTCGTTCTTCTCTTCAACGTCTGGGTTGACTTTCCAGAACGTGATAAGCAGAAAAATAGCACAAAATACAAGAAAAAAAGAAAAAACGAAAATAGGAAGCCCTTACAAGTCATCTCTCTCCCTTACTGCTATCCTTAAGATAGAAATTGGAGCTTTTTGGTCGACAGCACTATAGAAGTACTACTTACACACTTGTTTTTCAGATGCTCTATTTGCGCTTCCATTATTTCTCTTGTCAATGGTTCTCGACTCTTAGCTATTACGGAACAATTTCCAAATGTGCTACACAACCACAATCCAGACAGTGGGTTTCCGAATTTCCAGTGGTGGACTCGGCGGGTGTTATAAAAATGCTCCTTTAAACGATCATTCAAACACCTGCCAGTCTGGTCTACATAAGTAGCGTAGTAAGGAGTATGTAGGACAGACTGGCAGGTGTTTGAATGATTGTTTAAGGGAGCATTTTTATAATACCCACCGAGTCGTCGCTGGGCATTTGAGAATCTACTTTCAGGATTGCGGTTGCGTATGACATTTTGAAAATTGTTCCGTAATAGGAAGGATTTGAGACCCACTGACAAGAAAAATAATGAAACCGCAAAGATTAGGGCATCTGAAGGACAAGTGTGTAAGTAGTCCTTCTATAGCGCTGTCGACCAAAGGGCTCCAATTACTATCTAAACGATAGTGGTGAGGGAGAGGGATGAATTGTAAGGGTTTAGTTCTTTCGTTTTTTTCTTTTGTCGTTTCCTTTTCTTTTGTCTTGTCTTTCGCTTTTTTTGTATTTTGTGTTATTTCTTCTGCTTATCACGTTCTGGAAAGTCAATCCAGACGTTGAAGTGAAGATTGAAGTAGTCGAATCCACAAGAGTTATAAATTCAGTGCGTGTGCTTGTCTTTCTGAGTATCTGGTGTGTGATAGTTTCCCTGCACTGTCACCGTAAATATACAAAAAATGAATAATGACATTAGCATACTTGTTGTGCCAAACCCTGTCGAACTTGTTCCGAACTCTGATCTCCATGAGATCACAATACCATCGTCTCTGTTGTAGTGGAGCGGCAGACTCTATACTTGTTTTGCTTCAGTCTTTGTAAGGGGGACGCTGTAATCTGATTCTACTGATCTATAGCACCATATTTGCAGAGCTTCGGTTTTTGTAGTTCCATCGAAATATATTTCAGCTTTTAAGTTATTTGTTATTTGGCATGTAAATTTACAAGCTTATTTAGATTGAAGGCAGCAAATACCTTGCGAGCACTCATGGTACGCGTATCAAGTATATTGCATTAACATAATTGACCCAACCTCTGATTTTTATTTTTCAGTGCCTCTAGCGTGTTGTGCATTTTAGGATTGCTTTTGTTTGTTTTTTTCACATAATCTACAGCACATTTTTCATCTTTCTACTCAGTGCAGCCCTCGCCGAACAGAAGCTAGCATCGACTAGGCCGAGGATAGGTCCATGGCAGTCTGCAAAGTTTGTTGATGGTAAGCTGCCTTATATATACAGCTGTGTAAGAGCAGCTTGTCCTGGCCCGGTTTGCTCATCTTGCGGCTGCGGCCAAGAGGGATTTTTCTGTCACGTGACCAGCTCCTTGGGGACAATGAAGTACCTAGCGTCCCTGCCTAATGGCGGAGAAATCCGTATAGCTTCAAGCACAAAAGCTTAATTTCGCTCGCAGAAACTGACTGCAGGAACTTTCATTTGGAGTAAAATTGACCGCCCCTTTATACTGTAGGAGCGGCAGGTAAAGTTCCAGCCAGGGAGGGTAAATATGAGCCAAAATAAAAAAAAACCACGCAAGATAAAAGCGGTTGCAGTACATTTATATACCTGCGCCAGCACCGGCGGCTCGCGCCTTCTGTTGTGGTCGAGAGGTTAGAGCGTCGGTACTTCTTGTCGCGGCGTGAAAGTTCCGGGTTCAAATCGCGCTAGGAACTTTTTTACTGTAGGAACTGCCGCTCCTACAGTATAAAGGGGCGGTCAATTGGACTCCAGTTGAAAGTTCCTGCAGTCAGTTTCTGCGAGCGAAATTAGGGTTTTGTGCTTGAAGCGATACGGATTTCTCCGCCATTAGGCAGGGACGCTAGGTACTTCATTGTCCCCAAGGAGCTGGTCACGTGGCAGAAAAATCCCTCTTGGCTGCAGCCGCGGCCGCAAGATGAACAAACCGGCCCTGGTGACAATTTGAAATGCATTTTTATGTTTTAGAAAGTGAAATTTGCATGGGCATACTTGCAATGTGAAACCTTACCAAGCCTGTTCTGAACTTTCATCTTCTTGAGATTTTAATACAGCCGTTTGTGCTGCGCACACGCTGGCTACTTCGGCCAGGTAGAGACTTAATCTGTATGAAGGTAAACAGGTGAGTATCAACTGCTCAGTGCTGTCCGTGGTGACGTTCTCTCCTTATCAGACAACTTACCACACTTGTTTGGCAAGGCATTTGAAAAGGAGAGCAAGTCAGCTGCTGCATGATGCTCCCAGTACTGGGCAGTCCACGATTGCTTATTCACCTTCGTATAGATCACGACTGTACTTCAAGCTCGGCAAGTGCGACACTTATCTGATTCAGCCTAGCAGTGGTGTGCTGAGCAGTATCTGTAGAGCTAGTTGACTTGTCTACACACTGTGGCTGTGTGGTATAAAACACACCCAATTGGAAACTTTAATGCAATCTTGTGTAGTCCCATAGATGCTATGATTATAATTACACACCGTTTTATAGCGCGAAAAAAAAAACGCAATGTAATCGGTTTTTTAGACTGCCTGTGCGACCTTCAAGCTTGTCTTTGTATGTTCTCCGTGGTGAAATGCCCTCTATAAGCAAACTTTAGAGAATCTTTGAGCTATATGCTGCAAGGAGTGAAAGCAGTTGTCCGGCCGCATTCTCCCGTCTTCTGCATACTGTGCGAACGCACACTTTGGATGCTTTGAACTTAAAGGCCCCTCATAAAGCACAGGGCTTAATAGGCATAAATTATTGTGAAGTGTTCACGGATTTGGCTTTTAAATATCATGCACATAACAAGCACAAGAGTGGTGTAAAGTACGCCGAACTTTTAATGGTGCATTTTAAGGTTATACAGGGTATATTCAGCGAAATGCGGGCCAAATCGTTTGTGCCAAAGCTATACATCCCACAAAAAAAGTTGTGTTGTTTTGGTCCTGGGCCAGGAGCCTATTTAGAAAAATTATTACAAAACAGTGTAGTTAATAATGTGTATGTGTGCTCATTATTGTCTTTTTGTTCCAATTGCAGCATACACGGATGGTATCCCCAAGGAGAAGGGGAGGGTTTATGTAGAGAACCTAGTGCTTCTTTCTATGGGTACGAAGCTTTCCGAAGCAATGTCAGAATGCAAAAAGCACCACCAAGTTCCGCCTGGTCGTGAGCAGCCACAATAATGAACACAGAATTCAGAAGAATAGTAATACGAAAGACTTACGTAGGCAGCCACGGTTTTTGAGTTCTCAATGACATTTGATTATGATCACAAATATTCCTGCTTTGCTCAAGGTCGCCTAGTTTACACACCATATTGGTGATCTTTAGTGCAGCAGGAATATTTTTAACCAGAATTAAACATTCTTGTTAATTGACCAAATGTGGCTGTCTTTGTAATCCTTCGTGTT